>VZUI01030162.1:0-67438 GCA_013401135.1 Cettia cetti | reverse complement strand
GAGGGAGATCCCGGAACCCCCGGGCCGGCGGGCGGGCGGTCACATCCCCTTCCGGCCCCTCCTCCTCCGCCGCCCCCGCCTCCCGCCCGCCGCTGCCCGATCCCGGCCCCGCTCCCGGCTCCAGGGACCGGCCGGGCGGGGAAGGGCAGCGGGGGGATTCCCGGGGAGAAGCCTCTGAGGAGCGGGGTCGGCAGGGCGAGGGAGGGGATCCTCCCTTTACTCGGCCCTGGTGAGGCACGTCTGGTGTGCTGTGCCCAGTGCTGGGCTCCCTCTGGACGAGATGGGCAAGGAGGTGCTGGAGAGGGTCCTGCGGAGGGCAGCGAGAGGATTTGGGGGCTGGAGCATCGACCTGATGAGGAGACACTGCGGGTTTGTCTGGAGAAGGGAAAGCTGAGAGGGGATCTCAGCAGTCCATGTAAATCTCTCCCCGTGGTGCCCGAGGATGGTGCCAGGCTCTCTTCAGTGATTCCCGGGTGACAGGATGAGGAGCAACGGCCGTAAACTAAAAGACAAAAAGTTTCCTCCCAACGTGAGGAAGAACTTCTGTAGGTTGAGGGTGGCAGAGCTCTGGAACAGGTGCCCGGAGAGGGCGTGGAGTTTCCCACTCTAGAGACATTCCAAACCCACCTGGGTACATTCCTGTGTCACCTGCTCCAGGTGACCCTGCCCTGGCAGGGGGGTTGGACAGGAGGATCTCCAGAGATCCCTTCCAACTCCAACTAATCTGTGATTCTGTGAAAAAAAAACCTGTGAAAAGACCCCAAAACCTCATGTGAAATCTCTTACCTCATTAGAAGAGCCACCACAGTTGTTTCCCCCCAGATCTGACTCTGCAGGGGTCTCAGAGCCTCTGGCCAGCTCTGTGCCCTGTGCTTGCAGACATGGACAGGGATGAAGAGATCCTTACTGGATCAGCTGTGTGCACAGCCAGGAATCTTTCACCCTGCTTGCACAAAGGACTTGACTTTTTTATGAATGCTCTCATCCTACGCAGAACTCAATACCGAAACCAGCCCCAGAGGCCAGTGACAATTGAAAAAAATATTTTATTGACCTATTTTTGTGCACCATTTGGTACAAATATGGAGTTAAATACCTGAATTCTTCAACAGGCACTGAGAGCTCCCTGAGCTAAAGAGCAGACCGTACTGCTGAAGATATTTAGTTTTTCATACATTCTCCTGTTCACCTTGGGATAGAAGAGGGTCAAGGCAGCAGCTTGAGGTCAGGATGTTTTGGTCAAAGGTCTGTGGTTGCTCCCACTCGACAACAGAACACACAATTGCAATTCTGTGCTGTACCCTCCTGCTCAGGGCAACCATCTGGACACAGAGCAGCTTGTTTATACTGACTCCTCCCTTGTGACAAATCCAAACACACTCCATGTCTCCTATGACATATTCAAGGGCTCTGGCAGACCTGTATTTTTCATCTTCTAACAATAGCATCCAAAATGTAGCACTTCATATAGCCCTGCGGGATCCCCCATCTCTGCTGTGCCAGGCTGCTCCTACATCACTAATTCTTAGTCAGGAGACTGTGCTCAATTTCTATTGGATTTCTCCATTGATGGCTCAATTTGCAGGTACTGAGGCTGGTTGTGCTGCACACACACCCACACAGGAGAGAAAAATTCTGGTACATCGTGCTGAGATAAATCCAGGGTCACATCTCTTGAACTCTGTGGAATTTCTCCAGCTTTATCTCAGTAATGGAGATCAGCTTCTCACCGAGGTGGTGTAACCCTGCTCGGCTCCCATGGATTGAAGGAAAGTGAGGAAATGAAGCTGTCAGCACAGGCCAAGCAGCCCAAGAGAAATTTGTTACAAAACCCAATACCAAGCATTCTTCACCGGCAAAGTTACTCTCTTCTGGGTCTGACTGGAGCATTCTGGATAATCTCTCCTACCATGGCAGGGCTGAAGCAGAATAAACTCCAGGAGACAACCATGGGTCCACAATAATCAGAAAAACCTTCATTAAGTTAAGCAAATATAATTGCAAATATGCAGGGCCTCATAGAATCACAGAACAGTTTAGGTTTAGTTTGTTTAGGTTTGATCCATCTTGTTCCACCCCTCTGCCACAGGCAGGGACATCTTCCACTAGACCAGGTTGCTCCAAGCCCCATCCAACCTGTCCTTGAACACTCCCAGGGATGTGCTGTGGACAGTACAAGCTGTAAATATGATCTGTGCAGATGAATGCACTTACTTTTTATTTAACAGATCAGGTGAGTGTATCATTCAGGCCAACAGGCAGTTATTCCTTCTGATGCTGTGCAGCAAAGTGGGGCAGGTTCTTTGCCAGCAGTTCCCAGCCTCTTTCCACTCAGCAGTTTCTCCAAAAGCATTTCCTGTTTCCCAGAGCACTGCTGTAGTTAATTGGGACAATACACAGGCAGATGAGTCAGCTGGTCACTCCCAAATGTACCTGCAAGGTACCTGCCATTCTTTCCCTTCCTGACATTTTCTGCCACCAACCCTGCTGCCAGTTTTCGTGAACATGACTCTCATGTTAAACTTGGAAGTTGCCCAGTAGATTCAGAAATTGCTAGAGAAGACAGAGACAGAAAAGTTGTGTGAATACAGAATAAGTTAAAAAAAAAGCGAGTGTTTTTTCAATCAAGCCTGTGTACATCCTACCATTTATTTTTTTCCTAAGAGATACTTCAGTACTTTTTCTGTTTACCTCCCATTAAGCGTGGTTCTCACCCAACAGCTGCACTGATGTTTTCTCCATAACAGTATCTTAAAAGCTTCAACCTCTCCACCAAATAATAAAACTTAGCATGTTAATTAATGGTCCTCAGAAACCTGAGAGAACCATTTTAAGATGTCTCTAATCTCAGTGGAATTTCAGTCTCTTTTCAGCTCTGCACAAAGCTTTTTATTTGTACCACTCTCAGCCAAACAGCAAAACTGTGCATAGATAGTACAGAAGTAATGCAATAAGCAGCAGTAATTGGATTAATAACCCATTAGCACAAATTTAAAATCTCAGTGGTTATTCCTAGGAGTAAAGGAATTCTTCCTATTAGTACATGAACACTGGGACCAAGAAATAAGAAAATTGTTTTTGCAATTGAGTGATGTTGTGTTCTCATTCCTACAGGCAACACTCACCAGCAAGGGAACCAGTTACCAACTCCACTTCTGAGCACAACTGCACCATGTATTAACCCTGGAGTAAGCAGCACAGGAGGTGCTACAGCTGCCTTACAAACAGACACTGGTGAAAGAAATCAGGTTGGTCTGAGCTGTTTTAATGCCTGCATGGGCCTTTTAGTTCCCCATATAAAAATGAACACTTACTAGGTTTTTCCCACCTTGCTTTCAACTACCTTTTGTTTTTCTTAAACCAGAGAAGCCAAAGTTTCTTCCTTTTCACCCTTCCTGCTAAGAAGTTGCCCCAGCAAAATCCCACAGACTATTTCAAGAATTTAAGGGGACACTGCTGTTGCTGGCTTGTTCCCTGCTGGTTTGCAGTGCTGTGCTGGATGGGGTTGCAGGAACTGCCAGCAATGACCTTGCTGAAGCCTTGTTACAGAATTTAGGTCTTGGCACAGCGATTTGGTTCCCTCCCATCAGGAAAGATCCACAATCAAACCTCACCAGCTGGTGTTCTTCTTGGGTTTAAAAACAACAGTGCCAGGTATTCAGGAATAAGGGAACTGGATAGTCATATGCCTCCCCAATTTAACACATCATTAATGCCAAAATATCAGGAATCCTGCAGCAGGCAGGAGGAATCAAAAAGCTCAGAGCTGAAGTAGTCCAGATCTTGAGCTATTTTTTCACAGAAATCCTTGAATCTCCCCCTGTGGTAATAAGATAAACAGCTGCTAAACTACAGCAGTTGGGTAAGTGGCGGGGGAAAGTACTTTTCTAAGTAAAAGATGCAGATTGCTAAAGCTTTTTTAGCCTTTTTTAAACAGCCTTGGCCATGCAGGTGTGTGTTATGTGGCTACCAGCAGCCTCATGGGGACCTGAAAGTATCACCATCAAGCCTTGGTTTTCAAATTTCCCCAGTCATCTTGAGGATGTCATTGTTGCAACACTTATCAGGCAATCCTCTTAAAACTCAAAAATAACAATTCCCATGTCTTGTGTGGAGCATTCCAGTGATACCCCCAACAAGTTCAGTAGTATTTTCAGAGGCAGCACGGGCAGTTGTGCAGCAGCAGAATGGATTAGCCATGTCCTTGCTTGTCCTTAGCCCCATTATGCTTTAGGATTTGGGCAGCAGCGCTGCTGGCAGCCATCCAGGCCCTGCTGTTGGGCAGGGCAGCGAGGCGGAGCTGCAGGCGAAGGGAAGTGCCACAAACACGATCCAAAGGTGCCATCTAGTGCCTGCTCGGGACCACAGGGAAAGCAGCCCCAGCCGCAGGGCCTGCAACAAAGGGAATTTCTATTTCCCAGGAAAACACCGAGCAGAGAATTTTCCCCTGTGCCTGAGGCAAAAGGGCGAATCTGCAACGTGCAATTGGATTCAGGGACAATTGGGACAGATGTTTTATCATCCTTATCATCCTATCACAAATAGATAAAATACATATATAATAGAACAGCTCTAAAACCTGGAGCTGAGAGGATTCTCCAGGGAAAGGGTCACATCCTGCACAGAGAATGTAACTGCTGCCAACACCTGGCTCAACACAGCCACCTCTAACCACTGGCCTGAAGATCTTCACCAGTGTCATACTGGGCTCCCTGCCATGCCCCAGTCACCTCTGCTTGACTCACCTCTCCAAGGGATCCTGCAGGGAGGCAATGCTTGCAAAGCCACTGTGAACACCAGGTAATCCTTACAGGGGAACCCTGAAAGGGCTGAAGAGGAAGGTCAAGTCCTGCTGGGATGAAGGGCAGAAGCTGAAGGGCAGATAAGACAGTGTAACCAGTCCAAGTGTCCTGGTACAAGGAAACTTGAGCCAACCACAGCTCTCAAGCTAGACTAAAGCCAATGCACACACTGCTGAAGCACTAATTTGTTTCAAAAAATTTATTGAAATGTAAAATACTTAATACAAAACCATACTGGTACCCCCCAGAAGAGGGGAGCTCTCAGGCATAAAATAAAACAAACCCAAAACCAAACAGCAGGATATACACAAACCAGGACACTGCTTGTCCACAGCTCCTGGCTCATATGGACAGTGACAGCCACATCCCATCTCATACCCTTGAGACATTCAAGCCATGAACAGCCAGACCCAAACTGTGGTTAGCAAGGGTGTGGATACTCCTGCTTTCTAACCACATGTGCCTGGATTTACATTCTTAAAAACGAGGGCTCTCAGTCAGGGGACAGACTGGCAGATCTGTATCACAAATGAAATAGAATCCAAATCATCTTCTAGGGAGAGAGAAACATCACAAAACATATCCCTTCCTCTGTCATTCTGCACAAAGTTCTGGGGCACAGCAACAGGTGCTAGGAGATATGTCCCAGCTGCACCTGCATCTTTATAAAGGTCAGATATCAATTTTTCAGGTCGTTGCACTAAAAGGCTATTGTACTTAAGTACTACTTTGTACTGAAAGGACACAGGAGATATCCTTGGAGTGAGGAATTTTGGTGGTTTCTGAAGTGTGGAATGAATGTTGGGGACTAGAACACTGAAAAAATCCATATAATACTGAGAATCAAAGCTGCCATGCTGGGATTTCAAATGACTGCTTCTGGCCATATGCCCTATCCCTCTGAATCCAGCAACCTCTGTCGAGCTTCCAGAACGATCTCCTCTGTCACCTCTGGTTTGAGAATGTCCTTGATCTGCAGTGGAAAGAAGACCAATATGAGCACCAGGAATCAACAACTACTTTTGCACTCTGTGGGGAGACAAAGGTCCCTGGCACGTGGCAGCAACCAGCATGGAAGTTTAGAGAGTTGTGGTGAAAAAAGACAGACCCTATGGCAGAGGGTCCAAAGCAAAATTAACTTTGCCAGTTGGGAATTCTTACAGAAACCAGAGGAAATCAAAGAAAAGGCTACTAATCCTCCTCATCTTCTCTGAAGGACACACACTGTATTTGGGAAGGGCAGAGATGACTTAAACACAGTTGTACTTCAAAAGAACACCTCACTGGGAATGAAAGCAGAAGACGATTCTGATCTCATTTATTTATGGGAAGAGAATTGCCTGTGATTGTGCTGGCAGGAATCACAGTGAAAAGCTGTACAGCAAGAGGTCAAATGGAGGCAGCCTTTCAGCAGTGCAGGATATGGACACAGACATGAGACTGCTCTCTGTACAATGCATGACATTTACTTTTTCATTGCTTCATAAAATGCACTGTACCCTCATACAATGCCAAATGTAACACTGTTTTCACAGGAATTAAAGGGTCCATAATCCCAGCAAGATATACACAACATCTATCAAAAAAGGGACTGATCTCTCTTTAGGAACAGTTACACTTTGCCAGAGGCAGAACCCTTCCAGTTATCCCTGAAATTGTGCAAGGCAACTTACATTATGCAGAAAGGGAGAGTTCATACTGTC
The DNA here is from genome assembly GCA_013401135.1 of Cettia cetti. Lineage (NCBI taxonomy): Eukaryota > Metazoa > Chordata > Aves > Passeriformes > Sylviidae > Cettia > Cettia cetti. Next base: position 60,933 of record VZUI01030162.1, on the reverse strand, counting down.
ACTTACTACAGGATGCTTTGGTAAATTAAAAGGAAACTCTGACTTCAGCAGCAACTGATGTAGCCTTTCTGTTCCCTCCCCTCAGTGTGGAATAAACACTACTGGTTCCTGTACCTGATGAGAAAGGGATGCTTCATAGCAATACAGGATGCTGGTGTCAAAGAGCATCATCTTGTGAGTAACCAGAGCCATGATGCAGTTTCGGAGCCGTGAGATCACCTCCCGGTCAGACAAGGGAACTGGCTGAGGAAGGACAGAGGAAGAGGGATGGGAAATAATGCAAGTAAAAAAACCTTGCTGTGAAGCAAACACAAGATCCTGAAAGCCTCAGGTTACTCACACGCCTCTGACTATGTCAGACTAAAAACCATCACTGGTAGAAGGCTCACCTTCCCTGAACACTCACCTCCAAGTTGGTGGTGTAGCCTCCAGCCTCGTCATCCTTCTGCTCTGGAGTTGGGTAGATCCAGATGAAGCCATTGTTGCCGAGGATCACGGATGCACCACAGGGCAGGTCATGGAAATGAGTCTTCTGGCGTTTCACAAGGGAGGGAGAGACCTGAACCAGCACACCCTGGGCAAGCTGGAGAGCAGACCACGAGGCTCAGCTTGAGAGACATCATGAGCCAACACAGATAACACCAAGTCACTGACACACACTCACTCCATTCCTGGCCTAGGAACAACTCTGTTTTAACACCTTTTCCTGTGAAACAGTGAATATAAAACCTGCCTGCCTCTGGGAGCACTGGGAGGATTAGCTAATGCCTGTGCAGCCCTTTGAAGATGAAGAATACTCTAAGTGCTTAGCACAAATGTTAATAATATCTTGATCGTAACTACACATCAACCATCCCTGCAGAAAAATGAGGAGTCAGAGGCCCAATTTAGCAGAACACTTTCCTCATAATCCAATCACTGTCCTTCACCCTTTGTGCAATAAGCACACTTCCCTTTCATCTTTTAAGTGCTAATACTCTTGGCCTGGTAATCCCAAACTGCAGCCTACGCTTCAATGGCCCCTTGGCTTATTTCAATGCACAAAACCAGAGATAAATGCCAACTGCGTAAAGCCTCAAACAGAGCCCTGGGGAGAGGAACAAGTCACAGGGGCAACAGCCAGCAGAGGAGGAGTGAGGAGATGTCTCCCCAGGATCTAATTCCCAAGTGGCTAGTGGGGGAAACAGAACTAGGAGGCTGACACTGTGGACAGGGAGAGCAGGGGACCCAAGGGCAACTCAAGGACACCCCCCCTGCTTTGGGGAAACTCTCGGGGGTGCTCCCATGTAGAAGCTGAGAGTCTTCCTGTCCTGCAGGAATGGGTCATAACAACATCCTGCTCTACTCCAGAGCTCTTTCCTTAGAAAAGCCCCCAAAAGGCGTTATACAAGTCAGCTGGTGCAGAATTAACCCAGGATCAAGGGCCTTGGAATAACTCACCTTCCCATACTTCAGGCTCCGGGTGTGCAGTGACACAGCCCCATCAGAAAATATAGACTGGACCTCTGCCTGTCAATGCCACTTAAGGAAACAGGGTCCCTAAGGCTGCCCAGTGCCACCCCAGGATAGCTCTCACCCCCAGCCAAGGTCCCCCTGTTCTTCCAATGCCCTTGGCTTTTATGTCAATGGGAGCAGCAGAAGGATACACTGATGAGATCCCCTTCCTGCAGGTAATCCCTCATTGCAAGCTCATCTTCTGCTGATTTCCTTCTCTGAGACATCAAAAGAAAAGTTACATGCAGCCCAGAAGGAGAAAACATCCATCAGTAGCTCATTGTGGGGGACCTTAGGATACCAGGCAAAACAAAACCAGCTACACTCACCAGCTCCCCACCAGGTAAATTTATAGATGACAACAACAGGACTGAATCCAGCCTGGAATTTGTTTCCACTTTCCATCGCTTCTGCTGAACCTAAGGAGGAAAAAAAAAATCACCCAAACTTATGGGAACACACTCAAAAATTAAATGGGAACTGCAGCTCCCCAAGCTGCAGGAGGGGACTGCGCTGCTGGCTTCTTCCAGCCTCATCCCGGTTAAAGCACACATGCTCCCAGTGCCCTGCGCGGGGACACTGATGTGTATCAGTGTTTTAGGATCCCGGGAAGCACTTAGAGTCGGACTGAGCCACGACCACCCTCCTTTTCCTCCTCCTCCTCGGCAAACACGGGGCTTTACCTCCGTAATCCTCCCGACCACGATGTCGCCGATCTCGCCGTTGTACCTGGGACAGAGAGCGGCGGTCACACACCTCACCCACCCTGCCGAGCCAGGCCCCGCCGCCGGCCCGCACCCGCCACGGCCGCGCTCACCTGGCCTTCAGCGCCCTGACACACACCAGCTTGTTCACCCTCTCCACCACGCCGGCCACCGAGGCGATCAGCTTGTCGTCCTCCACGTAAGTACCGTGGCCCCTGCGGAGAGAGAGCGGCTACCTAAGGACAGCCCGAAGCCAGGACAGCCCGAAGCCGCGCCACCCCGCCGCCGCGCCCCCTCCGCCGCTGCCCGCACCTCATGTATCCCGTGTCCGTGGTGATGGTGTCCCCCGGTGCCACCAGGTGCTTCTCGCCGCCCCGAGAAGCGCTGGAATTCAGGGGCGCGCGGACCGCCGGCAGCCTCATGGTGACCGCCGCCATCTTGGCCCTGCCGCACGCGCCTTCCTCCCGCCATATTGGCTGCTGGCGAGAGCGCGCCTGAGGGCGCAGGCGCCGCCATCTTGAGTGAGGGCGGCGGGGGCGGTGACTGGGCAGCCATGTTTGTTCCTGGCAACGAAGGAACTCTTGGGCTTCGCCCCGCAGGAGCCCAGGGGGGGCCGCGGCCATCTTTAGTGTGGGCTGGGTGCTCCACTCCTCGGGCTGCCCCCGGCAGCGACCCGCTCCACCAGAACCCGCCCGGCAAACCGAGGAGACACTACGGGCCTCCCCCGGGGCTCACCGGGCCCCACAGGCCGGGCCGGGCCGCAGTGCTGCGGGTCGAGGCGGGGAACAGCACCCGCAGTTTGGATGCCCCTCACACAAGGTGTCTCTCTGAGGGCGATCCTCTGATGCCCACCCCAGCTGGCCGGTGCTCACGCTTGGCTTAAACATCCCCGCGGGACTCGGCACTGACCCCTTCCCCTCGGCCGAGCTGTGCCAGCACGAAATGATACGTCAGCGCAAAAGTTAAATCCATTCAAGCACCGGTTCGGCTCTCAGAGGTGTGGAGGAAATTGCCACGGGAAAAGCAGCCCGCGATGACAGCAAATGTCGCTTCCATCCATCGGGGCTTGCACCTGTATCCCATCACAGCCAAAATACGGACACTAACTCACTGAATGTATAAAGGCTATCAGTAGCTGTGGCTTCAAAGAGGGACTGTACAAGTTCACAAGAATAGGGACTGGCAGGGTGGAGTCGGCAGATACCACCCACTCCAGAGTGAGCCAGCATTTACCCCAGCTTACAGACTCGAAAAAGGCCTTCTTTAGCCAAAACCTGGGGTTTTTTCCCCTCCCAGACCCACTTCTTGGTCCAACAGGTGACACCACATCTCCTCACTCACATACTGTTGTGTTAGTTAAGAGTTTCACTCATCCCAATATCCACATCCTTCCCCTGGCACACAAAATAAAGCTCTCCATGCTATCCCTCTTCTAAATGATAAATGTTCCAAGTAATTTTTATTTAGAATACAAGAAAGGTACAAATGTATTTACACTGTGTATATATACAATCAAATAATATATAATATCAAAGTCTTGTAAATAATGTTTTCATAAATATTTACAAAGTTAAAGTGACAGTTGGGGGAAATTTTTTTCTTTTATTTTTTGTTTATTTTCTTCTGGAAGTGAAACACGGTTTGTGAGAACTTTATACATCTTAGACTTATAATTAATATTAGAATACCTTTTTTTAAGATTTATGATACACAGCCCTCCTCCGCAGTGCGGGGACTCCAGAGGGCGCTTAGAGTTGTCCTTGGGGACAGAGCCGGCCCGGGGACAGGTTTTCTCCGTCCCCAGAGGGCAGTAGCAGCTCCAACCAAAATGTTCCTTCACAGCTGGGAAAAGGATGGGGAGAAGAGCTGCCAGGGCTGGAACAGGCACAGCCCGGCAGAGCTCAGGGTCCCCGCTAAAGCCTGCCTGTGGATGGGCATTCCCAGCTGGCACGGTGTCCCCGTGGCACGTGGCCTGTCCCCTCTGCCCGCAGCATCGCGCGGAGCGGTGACAGATCCCAGAGCAGGGCTCCGGCTGGAGCAGGGCGGGCAGAGGGGGCTCGGGTGGGGGGAAATGCAAACGTTCGTTAACTCAGGGCTCCCCAGGAGGGAAAGGTGTCCCTCGGAAGGAGCCACCGGGGCCAAAGCCACTCCCGGGGCAAACAGGCATGACTGGGGTGGCCCCATCGGGGCTGTGCCAACCTTTCAATGAGGCACGTGTCTGCAAGAGCAGAGGAGGACGGACAAGAGGAATTTTTCTTTCTATCAAGTTATCTGTAAAACCCAGGCATGACTCAGCTGGGCCCAGCTTTCTGGCTCCCCCAGTCCTCCCCAGTTCACTGGCATACCCACACAGGACATCCCACTGCATCCCTTCTCCCCTGCCAACGCCAGGGGCCACCAGCCCACGCTGTGCCACATCTCCCTGGGGCTGATCCCACACAACACAGCTGCAGAGCTGGGGGTTCCCTGCTGAACCCCCACAATCAGCGATGCCCAAAAACAATCCAACACTCCTCCGAGACACAAAGCAGCTCAGCCAAGGGCCACCCCCCCAGGTCATTGCATGTCTCATTATCAGTCTTTGCTGTCCCAAATCCCGCTGGCTGCCGCACCGGGGCTTCACAGCACCATGGTGGGGATGTGATGGGCCAGGGAGGCAGGGTGGGGCACGGGCAGGGCGGGCGAGTGTGCCTGCAGGGAGGCGTTGGGGGGCCGGTGGCGGGCGCTTTTCTGGTGTGCCCGCAGCCCTGCGAGCTGGGAGTAGGCACTTTGGCAAACCTGGCACTTGTAGGGCCGCTCGCCCGTGTGCAAGCGGACGTGGTTGCGGAGGGTGGAGGACTGGCTGAAGCGGCGGTTGCAGAAGCGGCACACGAAGGGCTTGTCCAGGGTGTGGATGCGCATGTGGGAGCGCAGGTTGCTGCGGGAGTTGAAGCCACGGTGGCAGATGACGCAGCGCATACGCCCCGTCGTGCTGGCCCCCGTCTCCACAGCGTGGAAATCCTCTGGGGATGGCAGGGGACAGTCAGGCGCTGCCCTCCAGCACAGCAGCTCACCCCACCCCAGGACCCTCGGGTGCTGGGTGCCTTGGACCCTTCATGCCCCAGTGCCCTGGCCCCTTCATCCCCCATGCAGGGACCCTTCATGCCCCAGTTCCCTCTCGCTGACTCCCTGCTGCTGAGCTCACCTATCCTGGGCAGACTGGCATCCAGGCTGGCTCTTAGGAATTTGGGATGCAGCCAGTGCTGGGGATGGGCTCAGCCAGATTTAGGTAAGGGGAATATTCCAGCTGAGCTGAATGAATTCCTTCTAGATGGACACAAAACCAATTTTCCCCTGCCTGGACTGCGTCAGAGCTGCAGGGGGTGGGTGCAGGAACCCTCAGGAACCCCCAACAACACTGTCCAGCCCCTGCCCCAGTCCCAGCTTCTCCCCTCACTCTGCTGGGCTCAGACATGGCTCTCTCAGAGTGGAGAGCAGAGTCAGGGAGCACAGAAGTGCCTCCAAACACAGCCCAAGCTCTGCTGTGCCACAGAGAAGCGCCTCGGGGAGCCACTGAGACAAGCAGAGAGTGAAAGCCCAAGGAGAGAAAAGCCTCCTATGTTGGTGATTAAGATCCCTTAAATGCAGAGCGGGGATGTAGAGGCTGCATCCATTTGGTGTTTCACAAAGTGTTGTGGCTGCCTTGCACTCGCACCCTGCGCTGCTCCTCCCCGCCTGGCTGGGTCATGCAGCGACTGCCAGACACCCCACCAGCAGCAGCCACAGGCAAACTGGCCTGGAGGCACTTCCCTGAATCACTGAGGACATGCTCAGGCTGTATGGATCATTTCATAGTCCCTGTGCTTGTCCACAGAGAACTGGGATATCCGACATACCCCTGGGATGTCCCTGCCTTGTGCCCACCCCGCGGCCTCAGAGCTGGGCACAGGATGTACAGGCAGGGATGTTGTACCCTTGGCTCTTTCTGGTGTTACCTACCATGTTTGTTCTTCTTCTGCTCCTCTTCCAGCCCTGGCACGCCTGGGATGCCCAGGAAAGTGTTGTGGGAGTTCCCATACCAGACCAGCAGTTCTTGGTCTGGAGGAATCATCTAGAGAAATAAAGAAAAGCTTGTTGGGAGAGGCAATGAACATGCATCCCTGCACTGATCCATTTGGACCTATGCTGGCTGTGCCCCATTTCTGTGAGATCCTGCTGCCCTCTGGGATGTAGTGCCCAATGCCTACAGGCAGGCACAGAACAGCTCAGGATGCAGCACTGGATGCAGCTCAGCACCACCCAGCACCAGCACAAACCCACTCCAGGCTCTCCCCCAAGCTGGGACACCAACAGGGTTATGGGCAAATATACAGCTACAGAGCACGGGGACAAATCTGGAGCCTCCAGAGTGCAGGACCCAGAGGTCCCAGCAACACAAGGCCAGGACAGGGTGAAACACAGAGACATGGAGAAATAAACCTTTTGTGGAGCCACAACCAGTATGAGTGACAGAGACCAAAGCAGGGAGCTGGGACACGGAGCCACAGCTCAGGGCTCCAGAAGAGCGTTTTGTCTTTGGATAGAGCCATCAGCACCCTCCAGCTGCAGGGCACAGACAGCATCTCCCACCCACCCCTGCCAGGGCTGGTTTTAGAAGGTGGAAATGCAGATCCACCACCAAAGGGCTCATCAGCCCATGGAGCAGAGGGCTTGGGGCAGCAGCTTGGGGCTGCTGTAAGAGACCACAGCTCGGGTGTGAAATGCTGCTTATATCCCCAGCAAAGCTGCAGTGCCTGCAACAGCCCAAGGACAGCTACAGGAGCAGGGCAGGGGTTTTGCATCATCCACACTCCCGTTTCCCTGAAGCAATGGCACTTCTCCTGTCCCTGATTTCCTGTCATGTTCCCGCATGGCTGGGACGAGCGGCCGGGAAACGCCGCTCAAGGCTCCCCTTGTGCAGCAGCCGTGGCGGGGAAGATAGATCCTCTCAGACCACCTCAAACAACACTATAACAACACCACTTTATAAAAAAACACGTGTTTTCTATAGCAGTCCCTACTGTAAGAACCTAATTTAGAAATAGGAACGTCCTGCATTTTGGAGGATGGTTTTCTGTTCACTGAGCATGTTAGATCCAAGTAAAGCATCATCCACATGAAACACAGATCCTAAGTTCAATCACCTCGACAGTGAAAATATGTTGAATTTTAAGCATCTGAAATCAATAGGAATTTGATTTCATATCTTTGTCCATCTGCATAAAGACCTCACTGAGCTGCAGAGGAGGAATTTGGGAGGCAGAGGAAGCTGATATCCTTTTTCACCCCAAATTGATGACACTATTTCTTGGCATTATTTACTCTTAAGAGAAAATTAGTCAATTTTAATACAAGCAAATAAAATGTTGCTGAAAGGATAAAACAATCTGCATGGGTGCATACATGGGGGTGTGTTTTATTCTGCTGAAGCTGCTGCAGCCACATCAGCAGTGGGTGAACACCCACGTACATACACCCCAAAGCAAATTCAAATTCTCCCCCAGGAGTCCTGTGGTCTTCAGATCAAAGGTCAAAACTTAATGCCCTCATTTTATTTTCCAGCAGCAGCAACTTGGTATTGCTGAGAAAGAGGATGGGAAAAACAAATCACCAAATAAGGGCAGGAACGGGCAAAACGCATTAAAATAAATATTCGATGTAAATAGGAAAAAAAAAGCAATAAATGTGATTTTTTTTTTGGCATGTAGGTGAGAAGGGCATCCAAAGAGATGCTTTTGGTGCATCAGGGGTGGGTGCAGAGCAATAGGAACTGGGCAGCTCACCGTGCCACTGCCACAGGGGCACAGCAGGCATGGGCAGGTGGCTGTGCAGGGGGACAGGAGGTGGGGAAGCCACCAGGGATGGTAGGGGAAGGAGGGTGACAATGGCTACATGTGGACACCCGTGGTGCTGAGCAGGGCAGCACTTGAGTTCAGGTCAGCATGTGCATGTCCTGCTCAGCTTGGGGAGCAGTGTGACAGCGGGGACCCTTCATGCCCACCTCCTCCTACACATCCCTTGGGGTTCAGCACTCTCAGCATCTCAAATTCGCTGCTTTGCCAAGAGAATTAAACTCATCCTGCTCCACTGCTCGCTGCTTCAGCCCCAGGAAGAAGCCCACAGCTGGATCATGGCTAAACCCAAATATTCTCTCACCCACCCCCTTGGCCGTGCCTGCAGGAGGTGTAAAATCCACAGCTGTGTTCCTAATTACACCACGGCTACCTGGAACTATTTTACTTGCTTACATAATTCAAGAACAATAGTAAAAAGCACTTAAGGTGCTGTCACAACAGGCACAGCTGCCCACAGAAATATCAGGTCCTAAAACTAGAAACACCTGAAGCCTGCAGAGGGGTGACCAGCATGGAGCTGTTGGGAAAGGTGGCAGAGCCCAGGGGGCCCATGAGACTCTCCTGCAGCAGGAGAGAATATCTGGTTCTCTTTCTGCCCTCCATTCTCCTTTGCCAGCCCAGAGCAGCAGTCCCTAAGCCAGCCTGGGCGCAGGCTGGGCTGTGGTCCTGTGCCCTGGAGCATTTCAGTTTGTGCTCCTCCATAAGCAGTGCAGGAGCCTGGATAGATCTGGGGGGCTGCCCGTGCCCACGGAACCAGCAGGCACTCATGGTCATTCCCAGCTGAGATCCTCTCCCAGCTGCAAATTCTCCTCAGGTGAGGCTCTGAACCCAATGTTGGAAGGGGACAATCCTCCGGTGCTGGTCTGGGATGGATTGGGACATGTCCCCTCTTGTGACTCTTTAAGCCAAAGCTGCCACGCAGGGCCACCTCCCCAAGCCACCACCTTTCTCTACCTGCCATAGCCTTGGGTTATGGGGACAGTGCACATAAGCAGGGCTGGTCCTGACCATCACCCCACTCTGGCACTGTGTGATTTGCATGCACCTGTCATCAATAATGCCAGGGAGCCAGACACCCACTCCATCCCAGAGTCTCCTGTAGGGAGCTGTGGCCATCCTTCAGCCACCACCCCACTGCACGGCAGCCTGTGCCACCCCTGGGAAGCTGTCCCTGCTCCCGTGCCACCCCAGCACAGAGCAGCACTTCAGACACGAGCACAGGGATGAGGGGGCAGGAGGAGTCCCTTCCCCACAGTGTAAAGCCCGAGGCACAGCTGCACCAGCACCACTCCCTGCCCGCCCCCTGCTCCCTGCACAGCCACAGTGTGATCCCAGGCAGAGCAGTGCAGAGTCAGGCACAGCCTGCACTCAGCACCTGGCATTCACAGAACCCCCCAGACTATAAAGGAGCAGGTTCTGCACAAAATCCCACTTTTTCAATAGAGCATCCAAGCCCTGTCCTTGCTCAAAGCCCCATATGGGCCAGAATTGCAGATCTTTTGATGCTTTACACCCCAAACAAGGATCTAGTCTCCCTCTGTCCAACACACATCTCTCCATGAGCCCACAGAAAAGGGGCAGAGAGGAGAAGGCACCTTTACAACACCCCGAAGCCCATGCAATGGCATTTCCCTGTGGTTTCTACCTCTGCTGGTGGATTTGAGCACCAAGGATGGAGAAGCTGCCACGTCCTTCCACAGACACCCCACCAGCAACCCAAAAAACAAGGGAAGGAGAGTCTGTAGGGTGGGGGATCCCACCACCCTGCTCCTCTCTCGCAAATGCCCGGCTGCCCTTCAGCCCCCCCTACCTCAATGGCCTTGTAGAAGATGCTGTTCCCGATCTGGACCACCTCGAGGTTCTGCTCCTGCTCGTTCCGTGCACATTTGATGTAGGTCATCCAGCTGCGGTGATCCTCCTGGCTGGCGTCGATGAAGTACCGCACCGTGCCGTCCTCGTTGAACACCTGCCAGGGGAGAGAGCACTGCGTGGGGATGCTGCCACAGCGGGCTGAGCCCCTCCACCTCCTGCCTCTGGGATAAAGCCCCTGGACAGGGACAAGCTCAAAGCCAGTGCAGCCTCGGGGCTGAGATCTGACAGCAGCCAGGAGATGCCAAACCCTTCCTGCTTTGTGGTGCTGGACTGCAGCGGGGCTGAGAAATGTGCCCTGCTCTCGCTGGCGTGGCTGGTCCTGCCAGCCCCTATCTCCCTGGAGAGCCCAGCTCCTTTCCTCAATCCCCCTTCTCATCAGAGCCCCACCAGCAGCTCGGCCCCAGAGGAAAGGGCTGTTCAGCATCCTGCAGCTGCTGTGGGAGCAGGAGAATCCCTGGGTGGAGGGGGAAGGTGCATGCCAGGCCTGGAAAGATGCTTGGCAGGGTGCCAGGAAAGAGAAGGCAAGTTTCTGTTAGGCATAAAATTAACAATAATTAAGAAGCGCAAGTCTGAGTCAAACAAATAATAATAAAAAAAAAAAATTAGGAAATAGCCTCTCTATTGGCTGTGCATTGGTGCACAATGTCCCAGCAGCTCAGATCCCCCCAAACTCCACAGTTTCATTTGGGATGAACCTCAGCAGGGCTGGGACAAAGCAGGGAACAGGGGACAGGGCAGAGCTGGTTTTGCCCACTGTGGCCAGTCGGGTGTTCCACCAGGACAGGATGGGCAGGGCAGGGCAGGGCAGGGCGTGATCAGCTGCATCGGACACGAGCAACAGCATTTCAGGGCTCCTCTGTGGGCTGGCTGCACCCCGAGGGCTGAGGAAACCTCATCCTTCTCCTGCAAGGAGTTCCTAAACCCACCTGCCTAGATATTTGCATGAATGGGGAAACTGAGGCACGAGGATGGTTCCCCGTGGTGCCCAAGCACGGAACAGAGCCCCAGCACCCCGTCCCTGCTTCTCCCCGCACCAGTCTGGGCTCGGGGCTCAGGGGGGTCGTTACCTCCCACATGAGGTTGTTGTTCTTGCACAGGTCCACATGTTCGGGGGAGATGATCCTGCCCGTGAACGGCCCCATCTCGGTGCCAGCCTTGATCCAAGTCTTGGAGAAGATGCCGAGCCCTTCCCCGGGGATGGAGCTCTGGGCGATTATCACTTCCGACGGCAGCACCAGGCTGGAGAGCTTCTGCACCTCTGCGAGGGGGGAGACGGCTCAGAAAGGGACAGGGGCAGGGGAGAGGGGGGAAACCGGCGGCCACGGGGACCCCGCCCAACCCCGGCCCCAGCCCAGACCCCGGGGCTGAGCCTTTTAAACGCCCAACCGGGCTCCCACAAAGCGGTACAAGGTTCCCCCGGGGCATTGAGGAGGTACCTGGGAAAAGCATCCCGGGCTGGGCGAGGGAGCGGGCCTGGGAAAGGAGGTTAAATGGTGTCTATTTCGGCCCATCCAGCAATTTGTCATGCTGTTAAAGTGATCTGCATTCATTAAACTCAACTAGAAAGAAATTGCTAATTCTAAATTCATTAGTCCTTTAGGAATGCTGTAGCGGTACATTGTGCCTGAATGGCGCGAGGGCTTGTTTAAAAGGGCCCAGGAATTCCTCTTACAAAATGGGGAGATGAGATGGTTGACATATCGTGAATGGAAATGGAATTAGCCTTCATGGTAAATTAAGAGAGGAACAGAAATCCGAGAGGGGGAAAAGGGAGCTGGGACGCCCCGGCGATGCCGGGGCGAGAGAAAAGATATTGTCCCGAGCGGCTGAATGCGGGACGGCCCCGGCCCCCCCAGCCCGCGGTTTAAGTGGGAACTTTCTCAGGTCAAGCCCAAGTTAACCAAATGAATTTAAAGCCCTTTTTCCCCAGTCCCACGCCTGGGGAGAGCGGGGCGCCGAGACCGCATACCGCCGCCGGGCACCGGGAGCCGGCCCGGGGCCGCTGGGGGAAACCGGGGGGATCGGGGAGGGCCCGGGGGGATGGGGGAGTGTCCGGGGGGGGGGTCACTCACCTCCGGAGAAGGACTGAGCCAGGACTTCGGCCGTGAAGGCGGTCTTGGGGCTGCTTTTCTCCTCGAAGAGCTGCTCGCCCAGGACGTTTCTCCAGCGGCCGTAGAGGAAGCTGTGCAGGATGTCGGAGGTGATCACCTCGGCCAGCGAGAGCCCCTGCGGCTTCAGCCCGGGCTTGAGGACCAGGGCCTCGGCGGGCAGCACCGAGCCCATCATGGGGGCGAGGCGGCGGGGCCGAGCGCGACGGGGCCGGGCGCGGCGGGCGGTGGGCGGCGGGCTGGGCTCCGTTCGGCTCGGCGGCTCCCGCCCGGCTATATATGAGCTTCATTGACCCTCCTAATTGGTTATTAATGACCTCCCTGACGTTGGCGGAGAGACTGGGGCTGCCGGAGCGAGGCGAGCCGTCGGAGCCCCCCCGCTCCCATCTCCTCCTTCCCTCCCCTCCCGGGGGTGGGGTGGCTGGAGGGAGGGAGGGACACGGCGAGCACACACACACACAAACACGCACACAGGATACACGCACGCACATATGCACACGCGGATACACACGCACGCACCGGCTCGGCCCCCCGCACCTCCCGGCCCGGGCAAAGCCAAACCCGGGCACCTGGCCCCGGGCTCGGCAGAACGGCAGCGAAACGGGCAGAAATGTCCCCGCCGGTGTCCCCCGGACGGGGCGCACCCTCGGGCACGGTCCCGCTCCTCACCTGGCCCCCGCGCTCGTTTTGGGACTGAAACGCTGCGCTTTGGGGCCATTGAGCACCACAACGAAATCGGCGGCCCCGAGCCCGACAGCTGCCGGTGCTCTGCGGCGTTTGGCCCTCGCAGCCCCGGGGAAACGGGCTGAGCCTCCCGCAGTTGTCCCCGACCGTGCTCGGCTCCCCGCTGCCCTCCGCATGCCCGGTTTTCCCGGCCGGGACCGGCAGCACCGGGAGGCTCCTGCGCTGCTCCCCCAAATGCCGGGAGAGGGTCCCCAGGCACGGGGTGGGTGGGACGCGCTCCCGAGGCTGATCCCCGCTCGACCCCAAGGCAGGGCTCGCCCGGCTGCCGCCCCCAGCCCGCCCGGTCCCCAACCCCGCATCCCCGTGGGAATGGTGCCCAGGTGTGGATCGGGAACCGCCCGTGGATTCCCCGTCCCGCTGCGACCGTGCCCTGCCGTGCCCCCCCGGGGCCGGACCCCCAGCCGGGGAGGCTGCAGACTCTCATCCCCCGCGTCCCGGCGCCCGAAGGCGTTCCCGGGCAGCCGCGGCGCCCATCGCCGCCCTGCCGAGCCCGGGAGCTCCGCAGCCACCTCTGCTCCCCAGCAAGGTGGCATCAGAGCGGAGCCTCCACACCCAGCGCTCCCCTCCGGGCCCGAGCTTTGCCGGCTCTGCAAAGGGTTAATCTTTCCCGGATTTAAACCCAGTCCTGCTGTGTCGGAGCTTAGAGCCCTCTCCTTAGCCTTGTTCTTTTGATTTTCATGGGGACGAGGGGCTGTAAAGGGCTGCGGGAAGAAGGCTGGGCCCCCGGGATCCTCAGGCGCTCAAAGGCCGGTTCCCGCACCCCGGAGTCGCGGGGAGCCCCGCCGCGTCCCACCGTGCCCGGAGCAGCAGCCAAGCACAGCCCGAACCCCCACCCTGTCCCCTGGGTGGGTGTCTTATAGGGTGAAGCTGTGGAGTGTCTTCTGGCCCGGGTGAAATGACGCTACAACCCGTGTGCAATTATTTCTATTAATCCAATCAAGAAGCAACGCAGATGTCAGGAACCCACCCAAACCTGCGCTTACTTCGGGTTTTCGCCCGGCTAGAGTCAGCGCTGTCCTGGAAAGGGGAGGTTAACAACCTTCCAGGGATTGGTTTGGGGTTTAATAATCGTAAAAAATAAGTTTATTTTGGTTTTGTGGACTCTGGCTAGAGGAGCCGTCAGAATATTTCAGCCTTGCTAACGCATCAGGTGGAAAGGTTCCCAACATTGGCTCCCTCCAGCCGCCGAGGCAAGCCAGCCATCGGATTGCTTTTTTTTTTTTTTTTTTTTCCTTCCCCTTTCCCCAGGAAAACCATTCAACCTTCAAGTTATCCCGGGACAAAAAAAAAAAAAAAAAAAAAAAAAAAAAAAAAAAAAAAAAAAAAAAAAAAAAAAAAAAAAAGTAATAGATGCTCTTGAACCCCCCGCGGCTCCGGTGCGGGCTGCGCTGAACCCCGCTCCCGGCCGCGGGGGCTCGGCGGTGCGGGGGGGGGAGTGACAGAAAAAGGTGGGGGAAAAAAAAAATCCTTCCATTTTCTGCGTGGTTTTAAATATCCCCAGCTGTTTCCCAAAGCTTCTTCCCGGTCCTAGGAAGGTGCTTTGCTGTGTGTCCCCCCCCCCCCTACTTATTTCTCTTTTTTAATATCGCAGCTATCCCTCCTTTTTAACATTTAAGAGGAAACAAGTTTAATATTCATGGCTGTTAATAGAGAAGGGCCATTATCGCCGCCCCATTGTTCTGAGCCCCGCACAATGCTGCTTGTATTTTCATGTGTATATTCCCAAAGTTCCTTCTGAGCGTTTAGTGAGCACTTTAATATTCATGGGTGTTAATAGAGAAGCCCTCAGTATATTGGCATATTGTTGGGAGGTGTACATATTGGTCTGACTCTGAATAGCCACAGTCCTCTTTTCTTTTGCTCTGTTTTGCAGGGTTGATGGGCCAGGAGTAAATGGGCATTTTTCCCCCCCGTCTCCCCCTTACAGAGAGAACATCTTTATTCCAGTCCCAGACTTTCTGGTTTCCCATTCAGGACCCTCAGAAATAATGTCAGGCAGAAGAAAAGTGGAGCAAATCAATCTTTCATGGTCTTTTTGAGACCAATTTGACATCCATGGACTCTTCTTTTCTTTCACAGCCTACAAGGGGATGGTCAGGATCTGGACAAGGTTGGGGTCTGATGAGGGGAGACATGGGATCATAATGCAGCAAAGAGAGAAAAGAAAAGCAAAACAAGAAAAGATTGCAGGGATGGGGTGATGGAGGAAAAATGAGGGTGAATGACAGTGCAAGAAAGGAGATTAGAGCCCAGCAGCTGCTTTTTGGGGGGCGGGGGGGAGGGGGGAGCTCTCTCCCCTCTTCCAGCCCTTCGCATGAATAGGATTTGAACAGAGCGGAGATTGATTTATAGTTATTGCAGTTGAACATTTATTGCTCTTAAAGAGTGGCGGGAGAAAAGAGAAAAAAGGGGTTTGAAAAGCTCCTTTCTGTATTAAAGAGGTATCAAATGAAGACTGCTGAGATAATATACAGTGGCCAATGGGAATTTGATTTGCTTTAAAATTTAACTCTTGTGGGGCCGCCGGGATGGAGCCGGGATGCGGGGATGGAGCCGCCGCTGCCCCGGGCCGGTGCAGCCGCGATTCTTTCCTCAAACCCCGCATTCGCTGCCCGGCTTCACTGCGAAGATCTGCGGCGGCTCCTGTGCGGCGGGGAAGGGCTGCAGCGCGGAAGGAGGATTAGTGCTTCGTTAGTACAATTTTGTGTAATTTTTATTATTATTATTTTTTTTTTCCGTAGAGGGTGAATGCAGGAGGGATGCAGAGCTACGAAAAAAACCGGCGCAGGGAAGAGCTCTTTTCGAAGCTGAGTTTTTCTTGCCCTAAAACCGGAGGTTTCTTCTCTCCGACAGCAGAAACGCGATCGCAGCCGAGTCCCCTCGGGCGCAGAAAGGAGCCCATTGTTCAATGGGGAGAAATACATTTTTAGCGGTGATTGAAAGCTCTCCTCTCGTTTGAACTTTAGAAGAAAGTCCCTGGCAGGGAAGAGCATCCCCCTCCCTCTACCCCAACATCTGTTTGGAGCAATCCAGGCTCTAGGGCAGAGCCGGGCTCTGCCCCCTCTCAAAGTCATTAAAAAGATATTAGTTGAGCTGAGAAAAGTCCAGCGCAGCCCCCGATCCGGACTGGGGGGGGAGGTGTGGGTATGTGTCATTAAAAACGATTTTGGATTTGCCAGCGCTAATACGAGGCGAGGGGACCACGGGGTCTGAGTTCAAAAGTCCCCCGGCCCCGCCGCCCCGCCGCGCCCTGCCCGCTGCCCGCTGCCCCGGTGCCCGCTGACGGCTCAGGGCGGCCGCGCCGACCCCATCACCTGCTCCGTGCGCCCCCCGAGCGCCGGGAAACGGGGACGGCGGAGAGCCGGGCTGGGGGCCGAGGCGGTCAGCTGCTCCGGCCGCAAACTCCGCGCCTCCACGGGCTGCAAATGCCCCGGGAGCCGGAGGGAAAGGGGGGCAGGAGGGATCATCGCACCCCTGCGGGAGCCGGGGGAGCCGGGGCAGGAGGGATCATCGCACCCCTGCGGCTGCCGCAGGAGCCAGGCGCCTCCGAAGTTGCTAAATGTGCCATTTATTAAAGCATTCAGGGGGCTTTTCTTTGGCGTTTGCTTGCAAACTCACAAAGGCCGAGCTGCTGTTTGGGGGTCTTTTCTGATGGAAAAAGGGCTCGGAGACCCCCGGCACAAAAGAAATCCTGGCAGTGCTTTCAATGGCCAGGACTCAATGAGGGGGACCCTGCGCGGAGCGGGCGGGGGCGAGGGGCCGCCCGGTGCTGCCTGAAAGGCAGGCCTGAATGTAATGGGGAGATCTGCGTTTATTTGTTGGGATCACATTTAATTAGCTTAGTACAACCCTTGAAAGACAAAGGGACCTCAATCTGGATCCAATCTGAAGCTCGTTTGGAGAGCGAGGGCTCCTGGAAAAGTCAAAAGAGAGAAAGGAGAAAGAAAAGGGAGGCTGGGAGAGAAAGGGGCTGGGGGCCCAGCCAGGTGACTGGCACGCGTGAAACAAGGGGGCCTTTTGGGCACAAGGCAGGGCTCAAAAGGGAGGGAGGAAAATAGCCTCTTCCTCAGGTTTTACCTACTTAAACCCCCTGAAGGGGCTGGAGCTGAAAAGCCTCAATGGGGGCTAAGGAGGCTGCAAAGCAAACAGCAGCCCTGGAGAGGGGCTCCGGCCCTGCCGCCGCAGCAGTTGGTGACACTCGGTTATGGGAATGTGCCCAAATGTTACCTGCGCCCGGGAACGCTCCCACCAGCGGAGCGGGGAGTGCAGGAGGACAAGGCGATGCCCAGGGGGAGCCTGGGCTGAGGGGGGTCGGCGCAGCCTTCTCATGTTCCCTCTGTAGGGTGGGGCTTCCCACCTGTGCCTTCACCCACCCCCGAGCAGCGGCCCTGCATCAGCACTTGGGGAGCTTCATCACGGGCCAGAGGGGCCGTGGCTGGGCCGGGACACCCAGGAGGGGTCCCCAAGGGTGCGCCCCTTGCTTCAGAGCAGCCCCCGGCACCCCCATCCCAGTGCCAGCACAGGCACACGCAGGTGCGTGGTGAGGAGGATGCGCTGCCACCTCCCCAGGGGCAAAAAGAGCGCGACCGTCCCCAAAGTGCCACATCCACGGATGGAGCCCCTTGTTTCCCTCCAACCCCGCGCTGCTAACCTGTCCCCGCTGCCCTCCGAGGGGGCTGCGAGCAGTGGGGAGGGTTCGGGTGCTCCCGAGCAGAACCGGTGCCCAGCGCCTCCGGCAGGGAGGGTTTGTGCGGCGAAGCCGCGACCCTCCCGGCAAACGCTCGGGCACAGGGCACGGCAGCCCCTCGGAGCCGCGGGCTGATTGCTCTGCTGGGGGAAGGAAGGAGCTTTAGGGCATTATTTGCCTCCATTTCACTCCGCGGGAGGCCGCGGAGCCGAGCAGAGATGCTGAGTGCTCTCCCCTCCGCTCTCGCTCGCTTCCTTGCCGTTCTTTCTTTCCCCCCTTCCTTTCTTTAAGTGTTATTTGCAGGATTGTTTCGGCGAGGGTGTCACGGCGCGGAAGAGCAGGGGGAAGAAAATCACCTCCCCAGCTCGTCCGAGCTCAAGCGGCCTCGGAGGGAAGCGCGGCTGCGGCGAATCGCGGCGGCGGCTCCTCGGGCTCGGCACCCGGGGCCGGTGGCAGGGGTGGCCGGAGGGAGACGGGGGATGTGGACCGCAAAGACGTGAAAACCTCTGCGCCTTTTCCTCCCTCGTGGCAGCGTTCTGGGGATGGGACCGTCACATCCACCGATGTCTGTCCCACATCGCATCCCTCCTGCAGCACCCGCTCCAATCCGGCTGCAGGGCTGCGACCCGGAGCGGTGACTGCGCTGCGGCATCAGCCGGGAGAGTGCCCGAGGGGAGAGTGTGGGGCTGTGCCTGAGCCCACTGCTCCCCCTGCCCTGCCCTGCCCTGCCCTGCCCTGCCCTGCTGCCCACTGCCAGGGCCGCTCTGCCAGGGCCGCGCTGCCCGGGCCTCTCCGGCAGCTGCCGAACCCGCGGGCCGGGGGCACCAGGGGAATTGCAAGAGGCGGCTGTGGGAGCTGGGAGCTGAGGCTGGGCAGGAGCAGATCTCAGCACCCAGCCGCAGCCTCCCTGCCCCAGGGCCGGGCCCGCGGGGCTGGACGAGCCCCGGCACAGAGCAGGTGGAGGACAGGGGTGATGGGGATGGGGTGATGGGGATGGGGCTGCCCGGCAGACAGGTGACCCCGGCGTGGGGCTGGGGAATCCTCCGGCAGCTCCTGCCCTTCACCAGCCTTATTTCCCTCCAAACAAACAGCAGCAGCTCCAGCCTCCCCGTGGAACGACTCCAGGGCAGCAGAGTTTAATGTTCCCCGGCCAGCGGTCCGGACGAGGAGGCCGCGCTGAGTGACGGCTCCCACAAAGGGCAGGGACCGCCTAATCCCCGGCCCGCGGCACCTGCACCCCGGCCCGGCCGGGATTAAAGGGGAGCAAGCCAGGCTCTGCAAAGATCAGAGGCTTCATTAGAGCAGCCTTGAAATAGGATTTCCTCAAGTGATAAGGGGCAGGGTGGGAAGATATTCTGGGGGGCTGTTGGTACCTGCCCCCACATCATCCCTAGAGGTGCTCTGTTGGGTCACCTGCCTTGAACGTGGTGCCCCAGACCTGGAGGGAAGTGGCAGGGCAGATCTGGGCATCCACTGTCCCAAATCCTTCACCCCAGGGATGCTTGGTGCCCCTCTGCCATCTTCCTCCATGGCCAGCACCCACTGGAGCAGCTGTGCAGGTAGGACCTTGTGCACATCCACATCCTGTTGGAAAGCTCCATGTCAAACACCAGGAGCTCTCGCTCTGACCACGCTGCCCATTACTGTAAATACAGTGTTCCTTTAATGCAATTAAATATTTAATACTTGGAGAAGGGGGGAAAAAGGTCCCACATCTTCTTGTCTCTTTCAGCAGTCATTTCAGTCTAACTTGCAATGGCCATAATGTAGTTTGTTCTCAAATCATGCAAAATTAAAGAAAGTATTTTAGACTATCTCCAAGTCTCCCACTCCTGAAAGAGCTATTCCTGCTCAGGCTCACTGAAAACAAAGCATGGAGAGCATCAGGGTCATCCCAGACTCAGTGAGATGCTTTAGTGATGGGGTTTTTAGGGTTCCTCCCCTGAAAGGGTTTGCAGAAGGACCACAGTTAGTGTCTGCTCAGGATTCAGGCTCTGCCTGCAGTGTGGGGTGGGGCTGCCAGCTTGGGGGGTCCTGTGGGACATGGTGCAGACACCCACACACAGCCAGCAAAGCTGCACTGCTGGGTAGAAATGAGATGGGTTCACTCTGGGGGAGCAGAGACATCGTGTGCCTGAGCCAAGCACTCTGGGAAGGGGTTGGGGGAAGGAGAATTTTTGTCAAAGGTGGGAAAGAACAGGGGCTGGGCACCTCCTGCCAGGGCTGTTGACTCCAGTCCCTCTCTTCCCAAACGCCACACTCTGGAGGCTGCTCATGGGATCACCTCCCTGCCCCTCAGGACACGGTCCTGGCACGGCCCCGTGCTGGGCTCTGGCTCCCTGTGAGGGGGAAAGGGCTGTACCATCCCCATTCACAGACCCCAAAGTCCCAAATGTCTCACCTGGCAGCTCCTGCACGGCCCTCAGGAGCTGTTCCTGCTCCGTGCAGCATCCAGTTCCTGCCAAAGGGACAGACAAACCCTCCCTGCCTCAAAACCCAGCACAGCCAGGGCTTAATCCACATCACTGGGAGTTAAATTTGCCCCCAGCTGAGCAGATTTTTTGGTTCCTCTCCTGGACACCAAAACTTGGCTTTGAAGGCACCACAGCAGCTTCTGGGCTGCGCCACACCTGGGCCAGAGGACATGAGGAGCTTCCTGAAGACCCCAGAGTGAAAGGTGAGGGGGCCTGGCCAGCCTTGGGGTGGGACTGACCATCAGAGCCCCCTGGATGGACAGAGACCAGCAAAGCAGCAGGGCTGGAGGAACCCAGAGGCCACCAGCTCCTCATGGAGTGCTGAGGCAGCTCTGCCTCAAACCCTGCCCCTCTCCAGCCCATCATGGGCTCCCAACAGCTCAACACCCGCGGCCTCTCCACCCAGAGCAGGCAGCAATAATGGAAAACAAATTGGTGAACTTGGGAACGTTTCAAGCACTTCATCCTTCCAGGACACCAGACTGCTGATGAAACCCCAGCTTTGCAGGCACCATCTTAATGACAGGCCAAATTTCAAAGGCTTGCAAACTATTTCTTGTGCTGCTGCCCCACCCCCTCAATAAAAGGTTGCATCAGAAATAGATATTTCCATAATTTATAGTACGGGCATTTCACTGGGGAGACTCACTCATCTGTACTTACAGATACATTTAAGAAAATGCATCCTCCCACAATCCTGCGCCATTTACGACTATTGGCACAATCTGTAATCCTCAGTCTTCAATTAAGGGACACCTTAGGGTTCATTATCACACAATTGCTCCCTGTGAACCATGCCAAATGCTGTTTTGGCACAGAGCTTGGAAGATGAATTAGAAGGAAGTCTTCTCGGTAATGCCCGCTCCCAATTCCCATCAGCAGCCTTTATGCCCTCCTCTAGTCATTTTTTCCCCCCTCTCCCCTCTTTCCAAGTGGCTTTTACTATCCCATCTTTCACTGTCTCTCTTGATTCTCTGGAGGTATATTTAGAGATGCTACATCTCCTTTTCTTCCGGCTCTCAATGTGCCTCCCGCTCCCGGCCCTGCAGATGGGATCTTCTTTCCTCCCTTCCCCCGTCCTGATCCCCCCCGGCTGCCTGGGAGCAGGGGCTGGAGGAGCTCAAAACTCACATTTTACAAGAAAGGGATCCCTGAAGGGGCTGCAGTTATTGCCAAACTTGGCCCTGGATACAACTAAATGGTGATGTCCTTAACACATCCCATAATGGCTGCAGCCACATCCCTCTCCCCCTCAGTGCTGCTCCAGGGATGGATCCTGCATGGATTCAGCCACAAAGCTGGGCAAGAGCAACAAGTTCAGAGTATTAAAAACCAGGGGCTGCCAATTGCTCAGCAGCAAAACCTTCACAGGGCTGCAGAGGAAACCTCCTGGGGTTAACACAGATCCTCCTGGGATCCTCCTGGCCCGAACAGCGACACCCACAGAGACTTCCAGGGGAATCCTCGGACACACAGGAGGAGGTGACAGTGACAGTTCCTCCAGAATTGTGCTGATGCTGCCTTGGTGACCACCCCAAACTCCCCGGGATGCAGCGCCAGGAGCTGGAATCTGCAGAGGGAACATCAGAGTCCAACAGACGGGAAATACTTTGCCCACAAGACACCTTGTGGAAATTTTATTATATAGAGTGTAAAATGCAACTGTCAGTCAAATAAAAAGAACACTTTTTTTTTTTTTTAACACCATGCTCAACATTATCCAATCGTGGTTCTTTATAGTTAGACATTTCAAACATAAGGAAAAATAAGGAAAGAACCCAAGAACAGTAAATTCAGTACATTTAAAAACGGAATGTCCCGCAGGGCAATTAAAAATGCAAGAAAAAATAGCTTCAATTCCGTTTTTCCTTTAAAAATACACTGTTATCTGTACAAGAAACACTACAGTAAACATCAGAAATCATATTATCCCTTTTATTAAATCAAAATTATTTAGAGCATACTGTGGTTAATACTAGATTCATTTATTTCTCTAGGTAATTTGACAAATATTAGATAAGAAAATATTTAAAAGAAACGAAAAAGCAGAAAACACCTTGGAATTAAAAAATAGTTACTACCTTTTATACGGTTTTATGTTCCACAGTGTTTGTTAAAGGTACTAATAGCAGATTCATTTTAATATTAAAAATAACAGTATTTATATTTCTGAGAGCATAGAAGAAGTTTTTTTTTCTTTTCTTTTTTTTGTCTTTTCTTTTTTTTTTAACAAGCTTGGAGGTCTTAGATACATAAATGCAACTAGCAATGGAGACATGAAAACATGTATTGCTAAAAAAATTAACACGTTTTTATATTACCCCTTTAGACTCTAGAAATTATACAAACCCTACAAAATGTCCCCCCCCAAACTTGCAAACAGTAACTGTTTCAAATACAGAAATCATATCATTAATTACAATACATATCATAGTTCAGTTTTTTAAAAATGCAATAAAATCAAAGACAGCCAAGATACAAGAAATTAGAAGTAAAACATTTAATGAATTTACATATTTAATATTTAAATACTGTTTAAATTTTTTTTTTCTTTTTAAGATTTGTTACATACCACCTAAGACTTCCAAGCCACTCTTTCTGTTCCAACAGAAAAGATCGAAAATTAAAAGGAAAAAAAAAAACCACACAAAAAAAATCCCACATGTTGAAATGTCACAGCTCTGGGGTGCGTTTTGGTGCCTGCAAATTCTCTGGCTTCTCTCCAAAAAGAATCCCGGAGGTTTTTTTTTTAATATAAATTTGGAAACAAAATTACCAGCATGTCCATACGTTTAGTACATTACTAATTGTTCCTGATTCTTAGAAAAGTTCAGTATAGATTATCCTACAGCTAGTGTTTCACAAACAGAAAAGTCTTCATCAAAATGTTGCAAATCTAGAAACCTCTGTTACAAAAAGGTTTTCTTCCACAACGATTCCAAGGAAAAAAAATTGCCACGAGGACCTTGTTCTACTGCTCCTGGAAAGAAAAGAGAGAGGGGAGAAAAGGAAAAGTTACCGAGCAGCAGCAAATTATCAAAGCTGCCGAGCCCTCCTCCCCCGACACAGGTCTGTCCCCGCTGCAGCTGAGCGGGAAACGGCTCAAAGGATGCTCCAGAGCCCTCTGCCCCAACGCTGTCCCGGAGCTCTCCTGCCCCTCACCAAACAAGATCTCTCTCTCCAGCAGGGCAGACTCGGGGAGCAGCGAAGAGAAGCTCTTTTATCACCGCGGCCAGGTCAGCGCCCGCGGCGAGCGCCGGCACCGGGCTCCACCTCGCCGGTGTGAGCGGGGAGAGCGGGGCAGAGCAGGGCAGAGCAGCTGCTGGGGGCCGGCAGCCACTGCAGCCTCTGCTCCCGGGAGCCAGAGCTAAACGTGCAGCCGTGGGGACCAGTGTCAGCCCACAGCAAGGTGCCCCTGTGCTTTGCACAAACTTTTTGCTGCTTTGTTTGCTCCGTGAAGCCGGCGCTTGGGAAAGCGCCGAGAGCGATCGGGGTAAATCTCACACAACTCTCTGGTGGGCTGAGTGACAGCTGAGGGGAGATTTTACTCAAAAGCAGGTTAATACAGATTATTTTTCAACAGTTTTAGTCTCTTTCAGGACAGGGAGCTGGTGAGCACACGGCTTCTGTCCCAGCATTGAGAAAAGGCAGTGCCTGCACTCACAGTTCTGGGATGTGTCAGTGCTGTGCTGCCTCACCAGCCTGGCTTCATCATCCTTTTACTTTAATTCCCCCAAAAGTCAAAAACTGCCTGGGAAGTATAAGGAAAGGCTCCAGGAGAAACAACCTCCCACTCCTCTCCTCAAAAAAACTCCTCACCCACCCTGGACAGGAAAATAAGCCTCTGCTGTTGAGGCAACGCTTCTGTGATCACTTCCTCAGCCACAAAACATCTCTGCCTCACCATGTGAACCTGAAGGAGAGTCCCTACACTGAGGGGAGGCCAATGTAGCCCATTGCCCAAGAGAAGGAGCAGAGGGGTTTGGGGAAGGTGAATACAGACCTGGCTGTGGGCCTGAGCCTGCCCTAGTGTCTGTCCATAGTAGGCAGCCTGCTGTCGGTAATACTCTGCCCAAGCCATTGTGTAGTCCGGCTGGGAACTTGCCTGAGAAGCAGCACTGGCAGCATGACCTGGAGGGAAAGAAGAAGAAAGGGAGAGATAAGCAATTCCAGAAGTCCAAGCCCAGGCTTAGGATCTCCTTTTGTCAAGCTTAAAGAAGAGCCAGCCCCCTTCCAGCTGCTGCAGACACCTGAGAGAGCGACACCGGCTCCGCTGCGTGGGATGGCAGGACGGGCTCCAAGCTGGACTGTGAGGGACAAGCCAAGAGCAGGCAGAAAGCACCCAGAGCATCCTGCAGCTGCAGGGACAGGCTGGCAGCCTGCACACCCTCATCTTCAAGGGTGCAAAGCCTGCAGCAGCTCCATGTCAAAGCAAGTCCAGAGGTCGGGATCATGCACTCTGTAACACGCTGGAGAGCGCCAGGCCTGTGACCTTCCATGAGCTCTCCTACCCTCTCAGAACCCAGCTCCAGCTCTCTGGATTTTGCCAGCATCAGTTGTGTGTGCTCTGTGTGTCTCCAGGCAGGCTGGCTGCAAGCAAGGGGAGCGGGGCTCAGTGGGAGCAGCTCTCCCGAGACAGCACAGCCGAGAGCTTCCCGTGGCAGCACTACATGCACCATCACCAACAGGGCAGGACCAAAGGGCATCTGGAAAGGACTGGAAGCTAAAAATGGCAGGGATGGAGATGCAAGTCATCAGATTAGAGTTAACTCCTTGGAACAAGAGCTGGTTCATCTCCAGTAAGCCTGTTTCACTCACTCTGTTTTTTGAAATACTCCTCCCATGCTTTGCTGTAATCGGGATGGCTGTTCTGCTGCTGGCTCTGTTGGCCTGTGCAAAGATGACAACAAGGGGCACGTCAGTATGGAACAGGTGACAGTTTCCAGCCAGTGACATCCACCTCTCCACTAGACAGGCCCTGGGTCTACCACAGTTGCCCAGACTTGACACTTCAGCTTCCACTTTTCTACAGTGTTGGGCGTCTTCAGTTCAGGGGAAGCTGAGGAAAAGCTCGTGTTCCTGATCTCACCTCATCTGCTGAAGGGCATGAAGCCAAATGTCACCTTGCTGGGACCTGCTCAAGCCATAGCACGTGGCTGGGAGCTGCCCAGTCTGCAGCCAGCCACCCTGGGCTCCCAGCCTGCTTGCACTCAGTGCAGGAGAGCTGAGACACCCGACACAGCAGAGACCTGTCCCCTCCACAGAGCTGCCAAGGGAATGGCCATGTTTTGAGTCACCTCGCTTGTTTCTCAGGGTCTGCATCCTTCAGCCCTGCTCTTCCAGTGCAGCAGAGCTGAGAGACCCCTGTGGGCAATGCCCCTCTGTACACCTGCACACACACAAGCTGTACAGCTCTGGGCAGCCACTCAGCTCCCAGCTCAAGGTGCTATGAGCCCTGCACAGAGCACAGCCAGCTCCACTGCCCACAGGGCACAGCCCAGGCACCGCTGGAGAGGCAGCCACGACACCCCTAACCAGCCACCCCTGGCTCATGGTGCCGTCTCCAGGCTCCCACACTGCTCCAAGGGATGCGGTGCCAGTGACTCCTCACAGACCCCAAACCTTGGGCTCCACCCAGCACAGACTCCCCATCTTTGAAGCACTAAGATACCTCCAAGCCAGCACATCTCAGTGTTAGAGCAGGGAGAGCCCGGCCAGCAGGGACACAGGAAGGATCCCTGCCCTTCCCACGCTTCCCTGCATCCCAGAGGGAGCACAGAGCCCTCAGTGAGACACAGGCAGCAAACAGCAACCCGGAGCTGCAGAGGCACAGCAGGAGTGGGGAGCACGAGCCACTGTGGACAAGGAGAGCAGGCAAGGACAGAGGACACACGTGGAGCAGAGCTCTCCCCACCCCACCCCAGCCCAGCCCCGTGCACAGCCCAGCCCTGACGCCGGCCCGAGGGGGGCTTTGAAGTGGGGGGAAGGGGGAAAATAATACACTGCAAGTGTGAAGTGGGTGGAGGGAACAGGGCAGCAGTGTCCTGTCCAGGGGCATAAAAGCGGGTTAAAAGACTTGACCAACGCTACAAGTCAGGACCTTTTCTGGCAGAGGTCAAGGCTGCCTCAACTGTCCACCTGCTAATGCCAACAAAGGACCTCCTTCAATGCCTTTTCTTCTCGGAGAATTACAGTCCGCAGCAGGCTGAAAGGACACGCAGCTAAATGCATTTCACAGCAAAATGTTTCCCCGGCCAGTTAATTTATTTAAGATGGGGGAAGTAATTAAAATCTAAATACATGTGTAGGGGGTGGGGGTCTGCCCCTCCTCCCACAAGGAGGGCACTCGAGGCTGTCCCCAGGACGCTGGCGCGGTGACAGGGCTGACAGAGCTGTGACACACAGGCTGCAGCGCTGGGGCAGGGACCCTGCACAAGGCTGTTTTCAAATCAAAAAGTGCAAAAGCAGGTATTTACCTATTTCTTACAACACTCCTCCTATGCCTTGGTGAGCTGCATCTGGGCACCACTGCAGCACAGGAGAGTGGTGGAAGTTCTTAAAGCATTATGTGTTTCCTCTTTCCTCTCGTCTCCCAGCCTGCCTCCAGTGTGCCTGGCTACAAACAGCAACAGGGAGCATCCTAAGCACACGTGGAACTAGGGAGCCAACGTTTTCCATCAGGCTCAAGAGCAGAAATAAAACATCTGCCTCCAAAAGACAGCAGTGTGGGACCAAACTCACATGGGGAAGGACAATGGCAAGGCAGGAAGCTCCAGGGGTTTTGGGAGCCACCTGAATCCTGGCAGTGTAAAACTGTCACCGCTGGGGTATGAGCTGCATTACTGTCATCAGCGGGCTCAAGGGGGCTGTGCTTCCTACACCACGCTCCAAAGCCAGGAGGGCTGAGCCTGAGACATGATTATCTGCTGCAGGAAGGGAAAATTTTCTTTCCCCAGGGACTGGTGGGGAGCATGAGGGGGTGTTTCAGGAAGCTAAGGAAGAAGTTAAGTTACCAAGGTGAGTTTCTAAAGGCATCTTGCAAGTCAAAGAGCAATGCAGTTTTGTAAGCATTTATTCCAAGGCCCTATGAAGATAAAAGTTAATTTTCTTTTGTGGAGCTTTCCCTGCTGCACTGACTGTTCTGCTTCCCAAGGCTCAGAGTCCTTGGGGGTGCAAAGCAAAGGAATAACAATTTTCCCCTTAAAACAAGCTAATGAGAAAAATACTCTTCTTCAGTACCAGACCATTTCACTCCTATACAGAAGTGAACTGCATTTTAAAGTGCTGAAACCAGAACAACTGCTGACCTTCTCCAAGACCCTAGAGCTCAAAGGGAAAGTCATAATTTCTAGACTGTAATTGCTAAGAGGCAGGAATCATACAGAGTTTAACATGCAGGGTTGCCATGAGCCACCACATTACACATTTCAGGAGTGCACCAAGTTAACAAAGCAGCACTGAGATTTCCAAATTTCACATATTCACAATTTCATAAACACTCAAAGGTGATCAGTGTTACAGGAAATCACAAGTGCAATTGCAGGTATTGTCCCTCCAATGATTCCTCTATCTCAGGCACCTCAAAGGGTGGGAATTTATACTAAAGTTCATGATCTACTTCATTGCTAAATCAGACTTAGCAGTGAAAATCCTCTGCCATTAAAACCTTTTAAAATTACCCCCCACACCTTTTGCTGCTTAGCTTTAGTTTAATAAGACCAGACCATTAAAAACCTCATATTTCTTAAAAAAAATTGTGACTGCAAGGGTCCTTTGGACATTGCCACCATCACATGAGATTTGAGATTACCGAGCAGATGTGAATCTTCTCTGTTCAGGGCAAACCATTCCTCTGGCTGTTGGAGACACAGGATGATGCAGCTACAGCACCACCACCAGCATTTACTACTTGAATTATTCTGAAAAGGTGACTCCCCATTCTAAATTGCTCAATTTTGACTCAACAGGCTTTCAGGAAAAAATGACCAGTACAGGAGGCCTTCCTTCCATTTTCTGCATCTCTCTCCCTTGTCATTCCATGGAATTTGAACAGTGACAAAAACTTATAAGGAACAATTAAATAAAAAATAAGCAAGAAATTCTAAGGTCAAGAACAAGAGATGGGAGGGCTCAGCACCAACAGTGTGCCTGTTAGAGGGAAGTGTGGTTGGCAAGTGCTTGCCTGCAGAATCCTGGGAGAAGAGAGCCAGAGGCAGGAATGTTTTTGTTAGAGAGGAACAGACAGCAAGGACCAAGTTTCTACCCAAAAAGAAAGAGGCAATAAGCAGTTAAGCACACAAAAAGCAAAAGTTTTCCAGAGCCTTCAGCTTGTTCTGAGCTCAACCACCACCACGTGCCTCCACACAGCTCCTCTGCTCAGGAACTCACTCTGCTGTTCTCACACACGTGGGCTCAGGGTGACCCTGCCTTTTGCAGGCACAGTGCAGGGACTGCAAAGGGAACTCCAACCCTTCTCCAGCCCAGCTCCTGGCACTTACTTGGGACTTGCTGTCCAGGCTGCTGCCACGTCTGGTAGGTACTGCCCCAGCCCTGCGTCATGAACGCCTGAGGACCACTGCAGAGGACAAAAAGCCATGCTCAAGTAGACAGTAAAATACTTACCAGGCCACAGACATGAAACTGCCCAGAGAAGAGAAGTTGTCACTTATAGGCAGCAGCTTCTGAACAAAGAGGTGAACATGGCAGCAAAAGGAAAGCTGTGCAGCTGTGAACTGCTATGTCCTGCCTTGGTGTCTGTTCATGAAGCCAAGGTGAAGATACATCACACTGAACAGCACTCCTTGTGCTCTATGCAGTTCAGGCTTCTTCCCATGCTCTCACTGCACTAGAGATAGGAATTTTGGAGATGCCAATACCTACCTGGTGTATCACTTAATACATGAAATCTTTTCTGTAGCCAAGCTTAAAGGATTGAGCTCACTTGCTGTTGCTTCTGAATGCTCAATCTTTAAAAGGCTCCACTCATACCCCACCCCTTCAGGGCCCTCCACCCTTCTCCCAACACTTTCTAGCTCCCAGCCATTCCCCCCAGCCCACGGGTGAGGAGATGCAGCAGCTTACTTTTGATGAGGTGTAGCAGGTGCTT
Organism: Cettia cetti; assembly: GCA_013401135.1. Lineage (NCBI taxonomy): Eukaryota > Metazoa > Chordata > Aves > Passeriformes > Sylviidae > Cettia > Cettia cetti. The sequence goes on along the minus strand of VZUI01030162.1, from coordinate 31,871 downwards.
GGCTGAATGGACTTTGACCAAATCCTCCAGGTCCACCCATGCTGGTACCCTGTCACAGAATCCACAAATACTTAATGCCAGCTCCAAGGACAGGGTGGAGGCAGCTACTATGAGTAGTAAGAAAGGAGAGAAGACAGCCTGGGACACATGGATCCTGAGGCTGGTGTCAAGCCTTCTCTCAGCAACTCAGCATGAAGGCAGCTTTTCAGCTTTGCCATGCTCCAGTTCAGTATTTTCCATACTTTTTTACCAAAGTCTCCCCATTCAGTAGTACTGCAGCCTGACTCTATTAAGCTTCAATACCACAGCACTGCATTAAGTGTAAGATAAGTCATCCTGAACTTACTGAGCAAGGAGTTGAGTGTTTCACTTTCAGGACGATGCTGCCAGGACTGTGTCATTCTCACACAGTGACACTATTGTCTTCCCTTCAAAAATCTCCTTTGACAGCCTTTTCATACCTTATTATTGCTGTTCTTCCCTCTCATATAGCTCTATACACTATCCAGGATTATGTCAACAGTCAAATCCTTCTGGGACCACAGCAAAAATTAACCAAATGGATGCTGGAGGGCCATCAGGTTCAAGCCAGCTGCTAAGAGGCAAATGGTTTTGAAGCTGAGTAACACAAGCACGTGCATTCCGTGCCATCCTGTGAGTCCAGGCCTGCATGTACCCGAAAGTGACAACAGCACATCTGAAAAGGACAGAGCAGGAGAGCAGAGAGGAACTTACACCAACTTTCTCATCTATGAGGTGTCTGGCGAGCTCGATTTGCTGGGGGACCCCTCTGATTGTGAATATTCTTACACCAGGGTCTGTGTTTGGGGGTGGGTTTCTCTGCAGCTCCACGTGTGCTCCTGACTGCTGATTTATGCTCTTGATGTTCTCACCACCTGAGGAGAAGAAAGCCAAGACGCAAGCAGGGATATTCAGCATCTCTTTCCATCAAACCACATCAAAGTCAGGTCCTGGGAATGGATTACAGTTTCAGCCACCTTCTGTGTCCCCTCAGGAGAGGTGGGCTGAGGATGGCAACAGCAAAAGAAACTGCAGTACCTGAGCTCATGCTGCTCCTTTAAACTACCTCCCAAACATAACCTGAAACCTTGAGCTACTCTAACAGTTTTTGGGGTCATGGATGATGCTGCTAAAAGAACACACAAGCTCTGCTAAGTGCCCACTGCCAGGCTCCCAACAAGAGGCAGCACGACTGGGATACACTTTGACAGAACAGATGCAAAACCTGCACCGACTGAATTCCATTGTTTTAGCACAGCTGTTCAAATCCTCCTGGAAATGAAGGTCACCTGCAATCTAAACATGCTGGTTTTTCTTCTTTTTTTCCATCACTAAGGCAAAAAGCCACCAGCCACATAACAAAGCTTAAGCCTTCTCCCAAACATGAGCTGTTTGATAGGTTATTGCCTTAAAGCAGCCTCTGCTTACAAGGTTTCCTATTCACCCTACAGCCACACATCCCTCCACAGCCACAGCAGCACACGATTCCAGGCTGTCTCCTGCTATTTCAGAGTTAGCTGTGCATGCAGTGAACATGTCTGGCTCGTTTGCCATCTGGATGTACAAGAGCACAGGAGTGCTTCCAGCAGGATGCAGCAGGGCCAGTCAAAGTGGATCTGATTTCCTCAAGACCTGCTAGGTCCTGGTCTCTTCATGAAATTTGCTTAACAAAAGCCTCAGCCTATGTTACAATGGTTCAATTCTTCTTTTGGAAGCGCACACAACTTACAGACCAGCTCCACTCAACTGGAGAAATTAAAGGGTGTGGGGAAGGAAGGGGTTTTACAACTTTTAAATCACAACCCAAAAAATCACCAGCTCAAAGGATAGACAGCAAGCAGGACAGAGAGCAAAGAACTAACCAGAAATTTTTGTTTGGTTTTCACTAAAAAGAATGTCCAAAAATAAACGCCTCAATTTTGCTCACATTTCCATCTCTATACATCCAGCACAACTTCAAAACAAACTGTGGATGTTGCAGACACTTGTTCATTTCATTGTAATGGACTCGTGACCTTTTTAACATTTTAAAGCCTTCTTGGGGAAGGGAGGAGGAAAAGTTGCCAAAGGGCAATTAACTCTTTCTAAATGAATTTTTGAAGATGCATTTAACAAAAGATAATCATGTCACATCCCTGGGCAGACAACAGGGATTGTACTGTGCAGCCAAAAGCCAACCCACTTACTTTCAGTCAAGCATGGGAAAGGAGTAAGATGAAGTTTCAAAACCAAGAAGGGGTTTTTTTTTGTGTCATGCTTTTGTCTGATGCAGATTTGTTTGAAGCTCTGGTTTTTACATATCGAGGTGAGATCTGAATCAACAGCCATTTCATCTGCTTAGTGAAAACAGAGGACCCTTTCAGGCAACACAATTTGAAGGAGTGGCACAACTTCTTTACTGGGTGACAGAGGCACAACCAGAGGTTGCTACTTGCACTGCAGACTAGTTTCTCCTTCCAAAAGGGGATTAAAAATCGAAGCATTCTCAAACTGGAAGCAAGGAGAATACAGATTTCAAATCATTGCCCCATTTAGCATTCAGCACCAAGCCTGGGGGATGTTGGGCCCGCTTCTACAGCACACAGCAGAACTAAGCTAGCTGCCTCTCCAGGTTTGGTGGCAGACTGCAAGCTCCTACCCCCACAGCAGAAGGACTCGGTGCCCTTGTCCTCTCCCCCTGCAGCCTGGAACATGTCAGAGTGCTCCCTCCCAGCCGAGCTACCCCGAGCCAGCCCGGAGCGTGCGAGCGGCGTGAGGCAGCGGCGCTGCCGGAAGGAGCTCTGCTCCCCACGGCGCGGGGACCCGCTCGGCACATGGTGGCTGTCCACAGAGCATTCATCCCGCTCCATTCTTCCACCTGATGGGGGGCAGGAGTGATCCAGGAGCGGCCTCCCGGCTGGAAGTGAAATCCTAAAGCAATTAATCAAACCTGCTCAAAGGCAGAGCTGACAAGAGCCAGGCCGGGCGCGGTATCTGTCAGGATTGCCGTATTTATCATGGAAATCCAGGGGGGCCCAGGGAGGCGGCGGCTGTTTCCAGGCACCACCAAACACAGACAGACTTTGACATGTGTATGGTGCTCGCCTCCACCCTTCCTCAGGGCCTTTGGGAAAGAAAAGCTGCACCTAGCCAGCCTCTAGGGGAAAAAGGCACGGGCAGGATCTGTAGGGAGCACAGCCAGCTCCTAAAAGCTCACACTCCCAGGCTGAGGAAGAGACATCCACGAGAAAAGGGCACCAGATCCTCTGTCACGTATGCTGCAGAAACTGAGCTGAGAAACTTCCCAGCTCCTTTTTTTTCCTGCTTCTCGAGCGGTCACATGGAGCTGGGAGCACAGGAGCAGGTCAGATCACACACACCACACCTGGCTGCCCAGGGCACTTGGGTCAGCAACCTTTGCTTGGGTGCTGATCTCGAGACCAAACTGATGGCCCAGAGTCCTCAGCCACATTTTACAGAGAAGTCCAACAGCCCCATCCTGTATCACAGCAAGGAAAAACACCTAACAGCTGGAAATTGCACAAAAACTGTCAGGGAGCCAAGAGGTTTTGTAGCTGGTCACTGTTAAGAAAACCCCATTAATATCCCCTCTGTCCTGCCCTGCCCCACAGGCAGTGGGGGAGGAAGTAACAAGAACTGCCTGTCTTGCATCAGTGTGTGGAGAGTTTAGCACATCCATGCTGGTCCTTACCCCAAAAGGCAACGCTACAGCCATCACTCACTTGACAAAAGTGAAGGCTGCAACAGCCTAAGAGCACAGGCACTGTGAGAACACCGATTACAAGGTGGTATTACAATGCTACCAGCACTCAAATCACCATACAACTAGTAATTAGTCACTCCAGAAAGCTTCTGATCTGGCCAAGTAAGAATCCCTAATTTGCTGTTGTGGAAACAAAGGTAAAAAGCCACCCTTCACCCCCCAGTGATGCTGTGCCAGGCCCTGCACTTGAATGCTGGGACATTCACTCCACTACCTGCATTTATCTTTTCAGCACACAGTGCTCTCTGTAGTCACAAATGCTCCACTTCAGTGCACTGCTGAACAACAAGTGACCTTTTCTGATCCTGTATTAAAGATGACTAATGGATACAGCAATAAAGTTTCATTATAATTTGATTTTTCCATACATACAAGTCTCACTCGTGGGCATAAAATTTACTTTGCTTGATCTTTTGGCCAACTTGACTGTTCAGTGAGGACAAGCATAATCACTGCAATTTCTGTATAATGGGGAAAGCAGGTGGTTTTCATACTAAAAAAAGTTTTCAGGTTTGTGAACAGGCTTGTGGCAAAAAAAACCCCATCTGAAAACAATTGCAGCTACAGGGCTGACCTGCCCATGTCCCTGGACATCCAACAGGATCCAGCAGGAGCTCAGGGTGCTGTGGGGACAGGCCCATGGCAGGGAACAGCAGGGATGTGCAGGAGGGAAAAAGACCACAACAAGTCTCACCACAAGCACCCTCCTGCTGGGAACATTCAAAGCCACTGAAACTTGGCCCAATGCCCTCAAGCCTCTGCCTCCTTTTCTGCTGTAGCTTATCTATTCCTATTCTGTTCTCTGCTGAGGCTAAAAGCCAGCTGTGATTACTTAAATACTAGTTCAGGCATATGTCATTCTTTCTGAAATAAGCAGATAGAAAAATGAAACACTGCCTTAGATAGGTCAGTGCATTAGCTCAGACACATTGCAGCAGTTCAGAGCTAGAGATTGTCTGCTCCTGGCTCTACCCCAAGTCCTGCCACTGCCCCACGTGCAGATCCTGCTCTGGGACAAACAGAGTCTGCTGCTGATGCTCATTTTCATAACAATCACAGGGTTGTCCTGGTTGAGAGGATGACTCCTCATCCATCTCCTTGGCATGGAGAGATCCACTGGCCAGGCAGCCAAGGGGCCTCCATGGCAGTGAACCCTCAGCCAAGTGGCACAAGGTGCACCAGGCTTCTGTGCCAGGTCAGCTGCTGGCACAGAGAAATCCTCCTACTTCTCTTCATTCATCACACACTTCATGTATGGGGCTGGAAGCAGCTACTGTTATTACCACACTTAGAGACCTTCCATTTCCTCACACAGCACTCACAGAAATCCAGCACGATGAAATGACTGTTCTGCTTGTCCCTGATAAACTGTCCTTCAAATGAATTCTCTGTAAAAAGAATCCACAAATGAACCTGCCTTTTCTCAGCCAGCTGCTTGTTATAACAAGCTTATTTGACAGCTCTGCATTAAGAGCCTCTCTTACAGCTCATGAACAAGGGCTTGCAGAATACAGTTATGAGTGGGAACACCACAAAGAAAACAACCACAAGCATTTACAGCTTATTCCTATGCTGCATTCACCAGGCACTGAACACCTACAATCACAGAAAACCCCAAAGCTTCCCTGTCAGGCTGCAAGAACATGACCATCCTGAGAGAGAAGGATTGCAAGCTGTGGTATTTGGAGTCACCAAACCTACCTTTGCCTATAACGAGGCCACACTTGTCAGCTGGAACAGTGTAGGTGATTTCCTGCATGCCCCCAGGTGTTCCAACACTCCAGTCCCCACGGCCACGACCTCTTCCCCGGGCAACAGCCATGCTTCCAAAGCCATCTCGTTCCTTAGAAGGCAAAAGATGCACATTAAAAACCAAATAAAGCCAGGTCACTTAAACTGCCTCATCATCAGTGGCATTGAATTGAGATATTTCTGGACCTCAGTTTCACATTCAAGATTTTGAAGCACTTTAGAGAAATGCCAAGTGATGTAGGTTACAGTTGCCTTCCTGATACAGGGAGGTATGTTTATTTTTAAATGCAAGCCTTTACATCTGCTGAAGTAAACCTATAAAAAGCATCAACTACTTAATACTTTCAGTTTGTGATGGGGGTAGTCTCTTTAGAGCAAACAATGGATCTTGGCACTGACACACACAAAAGTTGCTTTCAAACCCTTTCAAGTGTCACTCTGCTGCAATTACTCAGCAGAAATGCACATTTTCCAAAACTTCCAAAGAAGAGTTTAAATTCAAAGACACTTAAAGGACATACCTATTTTAGGTAAGTGGTTTTCCAAAAGCAAATGCCATGGGCAGTGAGAGGCTATCATGACAGACCTCAACATTTAAGTGAATCACTACAGCAAATTATGAAATCAGGTATTCAAACCAGATATTGAGGCTAGAAGAGATATCAAGATGGACAAATTATGGACCTTGTTGGACAAATTATGTTCAGCTTTCTGAAATGGCCTAAAGTTTTAATTCCTCATAATACAAAGGCAATATACAACCTCCTTCAAGACTCTGCCCTAGTGCTTCACCCACCTTTGTACCTCTTGCTCTTGTGTCATGCAGAATGTTGGTGTGTCCTAGAGAACAGTGACAATACCTGAGCACTCAGCACCTTCCTGTGCCCCCACCAGACCAAAGGGCTGGAGTCTGAAGATGAGGCACCACTGAGCACTGGCAATGCTCTGCTGCCTGAGCAGATCCTCCAGGCACAGCCTGATGCTGATGCACTCCATTCCATCAGCTCACTGTTTCCAAACTTAACAACAACTGAACGGGAGATAGATGAGGAGCTATACTGAGGTCTCACAGGCCTGGGCATAGAAGACCTTCCCACAGCTCAGTTAGCCTACATTTCTTTAAAAGTACTTCCATCATAAACAAGCAAACCTCAAGCCCAGCAGCTCTGGGCAGCAGCATGTGTGGCCTACCAGGGGAAAATGGAACACTGCTGCTTTTCAGAAGATGGCCTCCCTCCCTCCATCCAGCTGCCTGCATGCAGCCTACATCCCCAAAAAGCACCTCCAGAACCCACCTGTGCCGTGAGGATGAGCTCACTGATGATGTGTGCTGCGTGCTGACACCGATCCGGGAGCCCCATCACCTGTGCGACTCTTTCACTGCTAATCCCATCATCTGTGGAGAGAGGTGGCAAAGACTAAATTAAAAACAGAAAACATCCCCTTGCTAACAAAAGCTTCCTTCCAGCACCACCACTGCTGGCAGCATTTTCACACCACAGAACTATCCCAGGAGCTACTGCTTCCCTCCACCTTCAGCCCCTCTTCCCTGGACTGAAAGAAGACAAAACCCAGCCCACACTGCAGAGGGAACAACACTCAAAAGAAAACACTTTCAAATGTCAAAAAGCCATGAAAGAGACTGATATAATTTTAAGAGGAAAAAGGCAGCTTTGATAGGTGATCAGACAGCCAAGGACCCAGAGAAATTTATTCAGAATTAATCAACTCCTGATCCCCAAAGGCTTTAATGTCCTGAAGGAGAAATCTTTAACAGGAAATAAAAGATTTTTTGTTATTTAATTTTCTGTATAATTACCACTCAAGACATGACTGTTGTGACATCTAATGTTTGAAAATGAGCTGTGTATAATCTTACTCTCTGAAAACCAGGAAGTGCATGAGGAGGCAGCACATCATATTTAAATGGGTTTCAGAAAGAGACACAATGCACCTGTAAATGAGGAAAGCCTGGCTGCTGGAACCCAGAAGTGGAACACTGGTCAGAAAGCAACGGCTCTCCATCCTCACACAAACCTGGTTTAAATTGAATCCTAACTCCAGCATCATTCTGAATCTTTTTGATCATTTCTCCATTTCTTCCTATCACAATTCCAACAGCAAACCTGGGCACAGAGACCTGATGGGAAAGGCAAAGGAGTATGAAAGTGCAGAGAACTAGACTGAATGACTCTGATTTTACAAGGAGATGCTGTTAACTTTGAGGACGGGCCATGTTAGGCAGCTCCAGGCTACAGAACTGCATCGCTAGAGAAAAACAAACACGTGGCCACAAATTCCTTCCCCACTACATGAACTCTGCACTACAAGAATGCAGCTTAAAAAAAAAAAAAAAGACAATTATCAACTGCCATCTAGGAGTCCACGAGAACTCCCCCTCTTTGCAGAGCCAGACTCAACTCTTCTGGCAAAAGAACACAACATTTTTTTTTTTAAAAAAAGCTTACAGGTTACAAGTGCAGTTGGATGAGTCCCCCCACTACCCATCCCACAGGAGGTTAGCAGAGCACTGTGAAGGAAACGTACCTCTATGCTGCCTCCTCCCATCCTAGCACTGAAATCACTGCGTACGCCTCGGAAGTCTGCCTGATCTTTCTCTCGGATGATCTCCAGTACCATTTCCCTCGCTTGCTACATGGGGAAAGAAGTTACAGTTAGCTTCAAATTATTCTGCTTGTCCTCCTGGTGTTAGGGCCTCCACAGTGGGTAATGGTCAGGCTTCAGGCAGAGGGATCTCCATCTGCTGAATGGGAACAGCAGTCTGATTTAGGATTTCTTTTACCACAGTCTGTTCTTGATGGCATCTTCCATGCATGACAAAACCTGCCAGGTGCACAAGGTGGCAGTTTCTTGGGTGCAATTGCTTCCTCCAGTCTTTCAAAAAGGATCTTTAAAAACTTTTAAAACATCTTTGATTTTTTTGTTTTGTTTTTAAATGAAAGGAAGTGAAGGCCCTTTCCTACTGATAGAACTGAAACCAATACAGTAAGGTAGAAGCTGTTGGTAGCATGGCAGAGATGCTGGGCAGCACTGAGCTTACTGATTCTGAGAAGTTAAGCCCAAGTCTGCAGTAATCCAGCAGGACATTTTCTGAGATAAATGAATATTCTTCCTACCTACTGGCAACACTCAAGGCCATTCATAAGCCTGCATGTAGCCCAGCTAGTGAAAGTGTACCCTGGAAATCAACCAACAGTAGTCACCAACAAAATAAAAAAGGCTACATATCAAACCCAAGCATTTGCTTTTCTCTACTACCAGTCAAGCTTTTGACATCTTGGTTCTATTTCCAAGCTTGAGGACAGTGGTGAATCTCTCTCCTTTCATTTTTTACATATTTTCCATGTCCTCAAGGTATTTTTAACAGAAAGAAACAACTCAAAGACATTTTGGAGATGCCAAGACAGAAATATGGGTGATGGTGAGTTTTCATAGGGATTTGAGGGAGTTAAGAAACACTGTTGAAGCATCTATAGAATCCCACCAAACTCAAGGGTTCATCACACTTCTTAAACACTTCCTAAGTGTGCTCAGCTTTAAGTGTCTCAAACATCTTGCAGTCTGTGCAGTCGCCATATTTCCTTGAATGGAAGATGTAACAGCAAATCTTCCAAAACAGAACAACACTTCCCACCTGGGAAGTGGCAGCATTGAGAGTATGATTTGGTTAAAAGTAGCCAGACTGTCTTTAAACACTTTTTGCACAGCTATACCTCCACAACAAGAATTTCAGGGGGGGGAAAAATTAACTCTAAAGCTTGCAATAAGAGCTTTGAAAAATACTACCCAAACACTGTGCCTGAGCAACATCAACTGAGCAACACTGCTGCCTGTGCAGCAACTTATGATTAGGGAGATCCTATGAAACAGAACTACTTTTATTAGGGACAGGAATGCTAAGCCAGATTTAAGTACTTAGCAAGGTATGAAAGGCACTTGCTGAGAAGTGGAACATGCTGTGGCCAAACTTTAATGCTCTAATTCAGGCACTCCCATCACGCTGCATTCCCCCAGTCTGATTGGGGTTTTTCTCTCAGCTGCAGGTACATCCACATCTGCAGAACCCTGACACAAGGAGCCTGAGGCACCAATATTAAGCAAACCCCTTGGTTTCAGGAGTTGTTGTGGGATTGGTTTTTAATTACCTGCGTCGATTGGCTGTCTGAGGTAGTTTTGTGAAAGGTCTCAAATGCATGATTCAGTCAGTCACTAAGAACCCATTTGTTTAAGTGACAGAGCTCTCATTTTCTGTCACACAGCCTGGAAAGCATTTCAAAACTACTTTCTCCAAAGCCTCCTCCTCATCTCTACTCCTACCCATGTGCAGTATTTATGTGGAGTGACAGCTCCTAAGTTATGCTGTAAAACAAACGACTCTGATGTTTTAACTTGCTCTACTCAACCTTACAGAACAAACAAAACCAGGGAAGATTATTACATTTACAGTTGGATTTGACTCCATTAGATGCTCACAAATACACTCAGGTTTAAACTTCTCCTCAGTTCTCTTGGGCAACCAGTTTGCTTTTGTTACATACCTGTACTTTAAATGCATCTCCAGTAATACGGAGAGGTTTATCTGCTCCAGTAGGCAAAGGACCATCTTGGATCATAATCATTTTCACACCTGTTCGCTCCTGAAGAAAAAGCACAGAGCAATCTTCTAAGCAGAGTCCCTAAAACAAGGGACTAGATTTTGGTTGCTAAACGTTATGAAGGTCAAACCAGCACCATTTCAGAATGCACAAATTCAGGCACAGTCCTAGAGTGTAAAGGACTGCCAGAAATTGCGCTGCTCCTGAGGTTCTCAAATAGATGAAATGCTTGCAAGAAAAACCCCCTCTACTTCAACTACTGACTTTCCAGCCATCTCCAAAATCTGTAGCTGTCTGCACATAACAGTAATTAAGTGACCAGCCTCCAAACTGTATGACAAAGGTCTAATCAGGGTACTCAAAACCCCTCCATTTTTGACCTTAGATGTTTTCCTATAACCCTCTATTCTTTAAAAACTTGTACCAGATGGAGGAATAAAGAACGTCCAGGAACACGGTTTATACACAACACAACACTTGATTAGAAAGGGGTGGGATGAGGAAAAAAAGATGACACATGGCAGATTTACCACAGATCAGCAACAAAAGAGAAGCAGAGCACTCTACAAGAGCATGGCTGGCATTAAAAATACTGCAGAGCAGAGCAGACATGGCCCTTCCTTGGCTAAAGGGATCCCCTCCTAAACAGCACACACCAAGTGTTATCTACAGCACACGGGTTTCTGTCACAGTTCTGGCAAAACTCCACTACTTGTGCAGCTGGGGCCACACTGATTTTGTGACACAAGATTGGATTTGAGTCCAATCTCCGAAGGCAGAAGAGTAGTCCCTGCTGGAGAAGGTTAGAGCATTCAAGGCTCTCCATTTCAGCCTGTTCCAGTGGATCTAGAGGAGCTGCAGTAGGGAAGAGAGCCCTCAAGGAAATGCATCTTGCGCACCTGCAACTGTTTAATTGTTTCACCTCCTTTGCCGATGACTAGACCCACTTTGGACGCCGGGATCAAAATCTCCTGAATGGTACTGTTGCCATCAACATCGTTGTGAAAACCGGGTCCGTTCCGACAGCGATCTACAATCTGCCCCAGAAGCCGCTTTGCTTGTCTTTGGAAAAGAATCGAGGGAAACAACCATTAGACAACATTGCTCCACGTGCCCAAGAGACCAGGAACCAGCGGGATGGAGAGCGACCGGGGAGAGGAGAAGTGGAAAGATGGAGGAAACCATAGTCAGCACAATGTTTGCCTTTTTAATTTTTTTTAGCTCTTTGATGGTTATTTTCCCCTATCATGATTACTTATAAGCAGTTTGATTTTTGAAGGGGAAGAGAAAAGGAAGAGCAGCAGCATGCTCTGACCTCTTAGGAAGTAAAGGACAATAGTTGGAACTACAGCATTTGGGGTGCTTACTTCAAATGAAGATGCTCTAGGTTTTAACTTTTCTAACACATATACAATAATAAAACTCAAGCTCTGTTCTCCTTCTCAGTCAAGACAAAAAGACACAAACTGCTCTGATACTGCCATAGCCCATGGATTAACCATTCTCTGATCAGTCACAGGCAACTGCTTTGCTCTTCTCTACCTGCTCTTACCAGCAGCACCAGAACACTGTCCTAACACAGCCTCTGCTCCAAGCAGTAGGTGCTGAAGCTACACCGCGAAGCGAGGCAGGGATACTGCGGCAGCCACCAGTGAAAGACTGGGTTCTTCTACTCCTGGTGAGAAGAGACACACAAAGAAGCATTTGGGAGATTAAAGATCCCTTCTCTAAAATCTTTAGCATGTCAGAGGTAACTGACAGGGTTTCCCTTCATCTTGAAGACTCCTATACCAGCACACCCCATTCCTGTCCTTATCCCACAACCCTTCTGAGAGCAGAAGAAATTCACTGGTTCCCTGCCTAATGCAGCATCTTCCCCTCTCTCCACTTCACACCAAGCCACATCAGGCACCCTAAGGATGACTGACTTCTCTCTGGAGATCTGAAGAACCAGTACAAAGTCACCCCTGCAAGCAGACATTCCCCCAAGGCAGCTCAGGGGGTGGTGCTCTGAGCCTGCACTCAGAGCAGAGCACTGCTTGCCCCTGACTTTCTCACAACAAAAGGGAAAAGATGGAATTTCTGGAAGCCCGCTTCAAATATTCTGGAAAAGTCTTAGGAAGTTTTTCTCATCCGTCTTCATATTTTTGTGCAAAGTTCTTTTAGTGACAATATAGAGATCACAACAGTTAATACCACATTTCAGATGAGAAGGGGTCACTAGGAAATTAACCCTATTAGTTTGTCACTGGATGTAACTAATGAAAACTTTCCTCACAAAACCCTTCTCAAATAAGTCTGACACCTAGAATGACTTCCCTACTTAATTTTCTTTTTCTACAAGTAGCCTGAAAAAAACAGTTCAAACAACCAATTTGTCAAGAATTTTACCACAAAACTAAATTAAATTTCACTTAATTCCATGTCCATGTTCTGTTTCACAAATATAACAGTCTCACTTTTAAAATTTACTCGTATTTTATTTAAAAACAGCCGTGGACATGAGTACATTTAACTGCTTATTTCAGAACCAAAGTCTTAACTAAACCTCTCCCCCATTTTCCCACAACTGCATCTCCTGAGGCGCCCCAGCTTTTTACTATTTTGCTCTTGCTCTTAAATATCCCTTGCTAAAGAGGGAAAACCCAATATCAGCAAGAATACACTGCCTGCCCTATAATGTGAGTTTGCCAATTATATTTATTCTGGCTCACTGCTTGCAGTATTATGGTAGAATAAGGAGATGTAAGTACCCTTAGATCTCTTTAGGAATGGAAGAATGATGAGTGTCATCTCTTTAGAGAGACAGTCATTGCACCAATGTATTTTCAAACGCAACTCAAAGATTTCCAGATGGATTTTAAAAAACCCACCTACCCAAAGGCTGGGGAGAGAAAGAGCAGCTCCATATGTTAAGTGTGTTCCTGTAAGCCTGAGGATCCTGGATCCAGTTCCAGCAGGAGGTCCTCAACTGGTTTGTGAGAGTCTCAAACTCAGCTCCTGGGAAGGGGGAGGGAGGAAACACTGTCCCTAAAGTTTCTATAGGTCTAAAGATAGAAATCCCTGCTGGCTGGCCACGTGTCTCTACCATGCAAGGAGCAGAATCAAGACTCGGGTTCAGTCCTTTGCTTCTTGTTGGCAGCGATGCAGAGACAAGCACCCAGTGGGCCTCATGCTGCTCTGCAACAACACCAACACCTCCAGGGTATCCTGGAGTGGCACCCACAGGCTTTAGAGGCCTCATGCAGCCCTTCTTCAGCTGGAAGGATGCTCATCTCAATAGGAGTAGGGAAGAGAAGGGGGGAAGAGAAGTGCCCTTCAACAGCTTAGCTCAGTATCCTGGAAAGCTGCAGTTACAAAACTGCATCCTAGGTGCCCTAAGAGCAACCTCACCCTGCGGAGGGGAATTCCAAGGAAATTTCTGCAGAGGATTCAAACTGCAAGTGGAAAAAAAAAGCCTTTGAGGTGCACAGTTTAAAGCATCAGACCAAGAGGTTGTATGCTCCAGAGACCCTCAAGTTTCCCTAGGCCAACATTTGCTGGTGTGGCTAATAACCAAGTAGCACCACTGACAGAGCACAGCATTAGGGAGAAGAGAAAGAAGGAAAAAGGAAGGAAATGAAATCAGAACTCACTCAATGCTCTCTGGTGTCCCAGTGAGTACACAGGGCCTCTCAGGCATCCCACCACTGTCTGCAAAGGAAACAAGGAGAAAACCTGAGATACATGGAATGAAAAACGTGGCAGCAATTTCAGTGACCATGAAGCACCAATGGAAGCACCACCCACCTGCACACGTAGCATGCTAAAAAATTCAAAGACATCCAGGATCAACATATTTTAAATGATTTACTGGATGTCTGCATTCTTTTAAAGCTTTTCCCACCAATTAAAGGGAGGGTAAAAACTCAGATAACATTGATCAACAGTTCCCTGTACAGCACTGCAGCACAGCCTTCCCCAAAGCAAACTGGCACCAAATGATCCCATTTGGACAAATGGTCTCATTTTTATGATGCAAAGCAAGCTGTACAGAGAGCTGCTGGCAACCCTCCTGAAATGTCTTCTGCCAGGAGCTGCAGCTGACCAGACCAGTCAGAGTCAAACCACAGAGCTGAGCAAAGTGAGAAAGCTCAACAGCTTCAGGTCTAAGCACAACATGGATTGTTCATTTGCTTTGCAACCATCTGCTGGTTAAAGCCAGTTCCCTCACTGCTCCATTCCTCAAACCACCTGACAAACCTGTTTGCTACCCTGCTTGGGAGGTGGGTCCCACAACAGCTCTCCCATGGCTGCCTGAATCCACGTTAATGGTGATAACACACCATGAGCATGGGAAGTGCCTGATCTAATGGACACAACACCCTTTGACATTAAAACCTGTTCACCTACCACACAAAGAGGGGCTTACCTGGAGCAATCTGAATTTTGCAGCCAGATTCTATCTGAATCCGTGAGATCTGTTCTCCTCCCCTGCCGATTACTGAAATGAGTTCAACAAGCATCAGAACAAACTGCATTTCCTGGAAACTGCAGAGCACCATCCCCCTTTTATTCTGCTGTAGCTCTAAAGGAACAGTTTGTCTCCAGGATTGCAGAAGAGGCATCCACAGCATGCCCAAATTTATCAAAGCAGAAAAACATTAAAATACTGCTGAACATTATTCTATTGGCTTGGAAAAAACAAAGCAAAAAATCCTGTCTTGCACAGGAATGGAAACAAGTAAGAATGAAAGAAATAAGGCACTAGTCTGGGTGATGCTAGGAGAGTAATTTAAGTACATCTTGTTCAGCCTGAACCAATAAGCCAGTTATTTGGGGTATTAAATAAGGCAAAGACACGTTTCTTTGTAATTCCTATTTTACTGCCATTTTTGAATGGACATGCTATTTGGCTGTCTGCACTCAGACAGAACCACATCCTGAAATGCTCTATCAACCTCCAGGGAACACAAATACCCTTCTCCCTTAACTGTCAGAGCTGACACATCACTGTTTCACGAGACACCCAGAGCAGAGACCATGCCAATCACCATTCCTACCCTTCCCAGACTGCAAAAACAGCAAAGCTGTCAACTCAACCAGGTACTCCTGGCTCAGGATACTCCCAAAGAAGCATCTCAGCTGTGGGATTGCATCCCCTCGTATCTGTCTGCCCCAGATGATGCCTGTAAGCTCCCTTCTCCCAGAGACAACGTCCTCCATGTGTAGCACTGGTAAATGAAGAGGTCTGGCACAGAGGGGAGAGCCTTTCCTTTGCAGGAATTTGAGTTTTACAGAGTAGGGACAAAACTTGGCGTGCTATGGGGTAATTACCACGGCCTGTTATTTTCCTCTTTACTCTCCATATATCAAATTGGAAGGGAGACACAGAGACCCAGCAGTGGAAGAGTCTCTGCAATCACTGCAGTAACACATCAGCAGGAGGTGCCATTGAAAGCCAGAGTAATGATCATTAAGAGGAAGACAGAAATTAGGATCAAGCTTGAAAGAGAACAGTATCAGGAATGCAAATCTAGGAAAAACTCTTGTCTGGTTGTGTTTCCCTGTAGCAAATGTGGGAGAAATTTAAAATTCTGTTTAACTTGCCTTTAGTCAACTCATAGTTTAACATTTAAATGTTGTTTTCCTTCCTCAACTCTCACAGTTTTGCATACTCAAAGTAAAATGTTGCAATGAAGGGAAATAAATTCACTTTTGACTTGTTTATGTACTGTGCTAATGGGAATTTAAAAGAGAAAATCACTAAAATGCCCAGTAATTTGTACCAAACATTCTTGTTCCTATTACTGGGACACCAAGCTTTTCCATGAAGTCTGCATCTGGATTTTAAACACAGATCCTCTGTTCCCCATGGAGACAGCATTAAACAAGGCTTATCCAAGGATAATAAGCACAAAAAACTTGTGTCAGAATCAACACATTCCTGCACAGAAAACAAATCAAGAAACATTAAAAGCATCCAAGGTACTTACTAAATCCAACCATTTTATCAGGCACTTTGAACTCTTCTGTTATTACAGCCCTTAAAAAAAAAAAAAAAAAAAAAAAAAGGAAGAAAAAGCCCATCAAAGTCATTACAAAGAACAATTTGGAAGAAACTAAACCCCTGCCATGGAGCCAGGGCTCAGCACAGGGATTCTGCACACACAAATAAAAGCACATTGCTGTCAAAATCATTTGTTTTGGAAGGGACCTTGCATGGTCACACAATTCCTCCTAAGCTGGATCCATTTCCAGTCTGTCTTTGGTATCTTGAATGGAGCTGATGGAAGAAGCTCTTTTTGTCATTCTTGCCCCAGACAGATTTAACCAAAAAAAAGCATAAAGTTTCCTTATCACTGAGCCTGGAGCTTCCAAGCAGCAATGTCTGCCCAGTGCTTCAGGATATTCTCTTCTCAGGAGACACCAACCAATGCCAGTCCTGATATGAAATTCCCCTTCTGATATTCACAGGTTTGGTGTTTCAAGACTTTTTGTCACCTGCTTATCATTCCTTTCCTTGGAATTAATAAAAATTGTCTTCAATTATCCTCTGAATTCTTATTATCTCAAGATTTCCATAACTATTGCTCTTTGGACATTTTCAATGTGTCTGCCTCAAAACAAATCACTCAAAGCAGTTTCCTAAAACCTGACCATAGTCAAGTAAAAAGGAATTAACTTGCATTGTTTTTTTGTTTAGCTGTTTCTATCTCGTAGAAAACACAACAGCATGAATATGGCATTTGCAAATATGCATTAAATACAATTTGTTCAGCAATCTCAAAAGCAATAAAACACCTGCACAGTAAGTTCAATGCAGGTTTTGTGTGGAGGTATATTAAAATATTCCTTTTTTTTTTTTGCTTTAGTTTAGTTAGGAAAAGTATAAAATACACAGTAGACTTGATTAGCTAAGTTGCAGATAAAGTACTAACACAGCTTACCCCTTTCTAGGATGCTCTAGTAGGACATTAGCTTTAACTTAACCATTAAAAATTTAAGGTTGTACAGCCTTCATGCACATTGTTTGTCCCTTCTGCTGAGGCCCCAAACAGCTGGTTAGGATGGAAATGCACTATTATTAACCTTCAGGCTAATCCAGCTTTACAAATGTTCTTCTCTTCAAAACAACACAGAAAACTCCTGAAGAGCAGGATTTGAGAAAAACTGAGAATTTCTTTCACATTTTTATTGGATGCTGAGACATGCTGGATGACAACTCACACTTGTTCCAGTATTCCCAAACCATCTTTGACAAAGGAGTCATCCCAGGTCATATTACACCAACAAAATGAAATAATAACAGTAATGTGTCTGTTTGATACTTCCACCTTTTGCTAAAATGCCAGACCTTTTTTCACTTTTTCTTTCCTGCCCCTGCCAGGGCAGAGGAAGGGACAGGAGAGAGAATTTAATTTTTTTGGTCCTGCAGATTTGCACAGACCCCAAGTTTCACATCAACTCCTCTTTTTTTCATCAGAGCAAACAACCCAGGCTGGAGAAAACCCAAGCTGACAGTTTTTCCACATTCTCAACCTCTGACTTCCTAACACTACTACAGATGGTGGATCAATAAACAATTAGAATTGATCAATAAATAATAAAACATAACCCACTGCTTACCTTTGATGTACCAGGGCCCCTAACTGGTTACCTACTGTGGCAGAGAGAGAAAAAAGGGAAAAAAATCAAAGCATTAGCACGGATAAACTAACTTCATCCCTATAGAAAGAGAGTCTTACCGTTTCATCAAAAAAGAAAGAAAAGCAAAACAGTAATTTAGGTTCAGTGGCTGAAATGAATGCGTTATGTGGTACAAAACAGGAGGGGATTTCTTGATCAACACACACCATAGCCCAGTGTCCAGCTGAACACAGGATAGGGAATTGATCCACGTCTCCCCATGCTGAGAGTCACGGGAGAAAATCCTGCCTGCCCAAATCCAAA
Organism: Cettia cetti; assembly: GCA_013401135.1. NCBI lineage: Eukaryota > Metazoa > Chordata > Aves > Passeriformes > Sylviidae > Cettia > Cettia cetti. The sequence continues at coordinate 13,787 of VZUI01030162.1, read as the reverse complement.
TCCCTGCAACTAACCTCCCCCCTTCCCAAATTAAGCCCAAAGTAGTAAAAAAAGGGAAAAGGGGGGAAGGGAGGAGGAGGGAGAGAAACTTGAAGGAGACCAGTTTGTATTAAAAAACAAGAAAAAAAGCTGAGCAGCCTCAGAGATTCCCTCAGTCCAAGCTTTAGGCACGGCTGGCACATACTTCTCTCTGTGTCTCTGATCTGTGCTCCATGGAGCCCACTTACACGGAGACCTGTTAAAGGAATAGGGCTGTTAAGTAACCTCGTGGCACCCAAACAGTGTTTCAACCCAACCAAACACATGTTCTTGAACACATTCCAGGCATTTCTGCTATGTTAGCTGGTGGTCCATCTATGATTCGCAATTATCTCCCTACTGACTACCCTGAGACAGACTTCTCCCCCCAGCCCCAACAGATTAGATCTTTCTTCCAAATGTTAATAGGGAAAATATCATTAGACCAACTCATGCAAAGTGGGAACATGAGCCCTGCTGGGCTTCCTACTGGACTTTGCCTGCAGCAAACCAGCTAAAAACCAGACCATTTGGTGCTAACAACCAGTTGAAAGATTATATTGCATGCCTGGAGGGCACAGAACAAAACAAATGAAACTGGCCAACATGTGAGCTGTGATAATAAAGATGCTGTTTCAAACTACCTTGCAGCAAGCTGCACATTCTTTGACCTGAAATAAATTGGCAATCAGCTGGCAGGGATAGAAAGTGGATGCATCCAACACTATCTAAATCTGGTAGAAAAATGCATCAAGTTTGTGGCCAAACACTTTACTCAAAGAAAATAGACAAAGAGAGTTAATAGTGTATTTCTGCTGCATGTCAATACCTCCATGATAGTTCAGGACCAAAATATCGACAGTGTATCTATTTTATTACTCTCCTCAGCTCAGCAATAAGACAACTGCTGTGTTAATTGACTCCCTTAGATTTGTCTTTGCATATTCTCTGCCCGAAAATGAAAAGCTTTAATTTGCTAACTATGAATATTGAGGTTGAAAAAGGTGGGTGATGTAATGGGGAATATTTGCTCCAGCTGATAAGCTTCTACCACAGAGCTGAGCAAATACAACCAAACTCAGAAGCTTGCTCCAAACTGCACTCAGAATATTCCAACTCCATGCAGCAGGTCTGGTGGTACTGCTGTAGCGTGGGGTTGCCACAGCCAAGGCCACTCATCACCACGATGCCAGAAAGAGTGGTCTTAACTCTGCAAAGGCTGTATTTAAATCTCCACTTTGCATTTCAATTCACCAGAACAGCTCTCTTAGCAATCTGTTCTGCTGCAGCCACTGCCCACAAATTATGAGACAGATACACATCCTATAATCAACTCCCCAAGTTCATGCACTGAAGGGAAGAGCCTTCATTTTGTAACACAATCCTACACTTGAAAAAGGCAACTTCTGAGGGGAAACCTGTATGACCACAAGAAGTTAAATCAGTTAGAGAATTAATACTTTAGATGTAGGTAAAAATGTCTCTCCAACCCATTCTGAGTACTATCCAAACAGAGTAAGCCATTCACCCCCACAGGGAGATATGTATGTTTATTGTACAAGTTGGTATGCAAAAAATCATGCCACAATAACTTATGTGAGAGACCAAGCCTTCCACAGGTCACAGATAACTTCTCAAAAAACTGAGATTGAAGGGAAACAGAGAGAAATGGAAATGATTTACTTCAAGGCAGTTATGATTCCTCTCTGTTTTGAGGGGGGGAAGTGATGTGGCTCCCAGTTCCAACAACCTAAAGGTCCATCCCTTCTCCAGCATTTTTCCCTGAAGAACAGGGACTAATAGAGAGGCAGGGCTGGGGCAGCCACAATACAGAAAGCTGATGCACCATTCCACTGTCTCCCTCCACACCAAAGAGGGGGCTGAACTCTGACAAGCCACATACATATTTCCCCCTTTTACATCTATTCAGTACAATTTAACTGTAACTGCAGTCATTTTACTGCAAATAAGGAAAAATACTGAATAAAATCAGCACAATTTCCTATTAATGGCACCTGCTGGTTGATAACTCTTCATTCTGCTTTACGCTTCACCTTAACTGAATTCTACCTAACAGACACTCAAAACAAATGTGGATTTTTCTTCCACCCCATAAAACAGAGCAGTGCCTCCCACTAAATTAATGTGCATGATGGGAATATACAATCTCTTCAGGAATATCTTCATGGCTAGAATAAAATCAGAGCGACACATCTCCTTGAGAGCAGTGGAACAGGGCTGATTTTCATACTTTAGAGCCATCATAATTTTTAGAAAGCTACAAAGACAGTTACCCTAATTCTCCATCATTAAATATTGATAGGTTTTTCTTTAATTATATAGTCAGACCCTAATAATTTTTGTGTCTGATTTCACTGCAAATCTTTGGAGGATTTTCCCCCTCCCTTAAACCATCTTATTTAAAAAAGTAGCCATCTGTAAAGTTACAATTTTGAAGAACAGTGGCATTTTGTGCATTAAACAAAGTCTTTTGCCAAGAGATCTGGACTTTTGCCCTGCTCCTACTGCTGCTGCAGATGTGTCAAAGAGCATCAGTACTGACTTTCATCAGCAGTAAGACAGGGATAAAACTCCCTTCTGCCCACCTCTATTTTCATTGAGAACACAATGGAGGAAAAGAATAAAGTACTCTGTGCAGCAGGATCATGTCGTGTTTGAGCCCTTGGTTCTACTACAATCAAGTTTTATTACACCAGAACAGGTCATCTTCAGATCTGGATGTACCAAAGAAGCTCCAGGAGGAGAGAGGAGTGGAGAGAGGGGGATGTGAGGCTTCTTCTCCAAGGTCTCTCACTTTTGTTTTCCCAGACTCAAAGGATGCCCCAGCCTTCAGCTGTAATGCTGCTGCTTAATCCTATGGATCTCACAGGACACTCCTTTAAAGCAGCCCAAACAAAGGGTAATGTTCTGTCCATCAGCCTCTTTGCAGCACACTAGATCCCTGCTGCCTTTGAACAAAAGGAGGCTGCTTCTTTAAAGGTTATTTAGCATTAAACAAACTTACTAATCTGTGCTGATAATTAGAGGGACCTTTTTTAATTAGAATGGAGGCCAGGGGCAGCAGTTGGCCCTTAACAGGAGGGCTGGGGTCTGTCCTCAGCAGCAGCCACAGGCAGTTCAGACTCACCTGTCCCTAGTGCTCCCCTTCACTGAGAAACATTAACCCCTGCAAGTGGCCACAGAAATACCAGCTGTGACTTCCCAGGAGCAGTACAAATAAACTTGATCTCCTCCCTGCACTACAGCTGTTTGCAGGATTACTTTCAAGTTGTTTACTGAAAAGGGAAAGAAAAAAGCCAGGGAAAAGAGAAATAATCAGTCTCAAGCTCCATCTAACACCAATGAGCCAGGTTACCAGGGCTGATCCTGCTGATCCTCAGTTCAGATGAGGGTTAAGGGAAGTGCAAAAAACACTCATACATCCTGGTTTCTGACACTACAATAAATCTGCTTTTCCTGGAAATGCTTTAAAAGCAGCTGAATTTGTTTTGATCAACACATTGACACCTGTCTTAAGACCACTTCCTCAGCTGGCATCAGGCAGCCACAGCAGCAGCTGTTTACAAAAACAGATGGGAAGAATTAGATTGTCCTGAAAGACAGACAGGTCTCCTATCACTTTAAATACTTCCTCTGGAGACAATTTTTTCAGCAATATTAGTAACAGCATTAAATTCCCAGGAGCTGCACGGGGATAAGGAAGCAGTGAGACCTGCACCCAGCTATGAGCATGCAGTATACAGGGGAAATTCCCCACCAGATTTGTTTCCAAGCCATCCAGAGCAGTAGAATGTATCCAAATTCATGCACTGTAACATTTCTAGAGCATTTATGCCAACATAATCACTCCTTGACAACAACATCTCCAAACTGTGGTTCGCAGACAAGCGGAAAATGGAGAAAAGAGTGGGCGTGCAATTCCAACACCCCTTGTTTGCAGCTAATACAGAACTAAAAAAAAATCATCCAAATAGGAAATGCTTTCCTAATTTAAATGTCCTATTAAAAGCAACTTCCATCTTCCAGATGTGCTAAAGCTGCATTATAGACATTTAATTACATGGCAGCAAGAGCAGGTAGCCCAAGACTAAGATATGGATCACACCACAAGAGAGCAAGAAGCACCCACAGCTTCAGGAGATGCTTGGCCAGGCTGCAGGTAAAGAACAGCACAGGAGGATCCCCCATGGGGACCTCACCACATGGCTGCATGTCAGCACCTACTGATACCATAAGAAATAAAACCCAATGTGACTCAAGCTGAAAAGTGCTACAACCCTTATCCCTACCCTGACAATCCCTGCTTCTTTGTCACATTCCAGCCCTTTAAAACATTACTTCTCTCATTTCTCTTCTCCTTAAAGATCTCACAGACCAGATTTTTGGGAGGGGAGTTGGACAAAGTCATATAAAGATGTATAGGAACAACCCAAGGGCAAACACAGCATTGGAGCTACTTTAAAAACAGTTACAGGCAAGGTCCAGTGCTGAGGACAGGGTGAGCAGAACAACTGCTGATCCAGGAGCCAGGAACAGCCACTCTGGGAGGCTCTCCCAGGCACAATACCCACCCCATGGAGTTAACTACACAGCACAAGAAACCAGCAATAATGCACTTTTACAGCCCAGACTGCTACTGTATTGACACAGTCTGTGTCAACACAAACAAGGCTCACCAACTTCTAGGGCTCATCAGTACAAGTTTAAGCACAAAGTCCAACCTGTCACTAAAGCACCACGACCATTTCATGAAACCCGTTCTGTCAAGCGGTCAGATCTCGAGTTCAGCCTGATGAATCAATGAAAAACACAGGCTGGGAAAATGTTGTGAATGACTGGTTCCCAGAAGGCTATTTTTATTCCTTTTCACACATAGTCACGTCCCTAAGCTACTCAGAGCAAGCTCAGAGCTGTTCAGCATTCCCCAACACTGCCCAGCCTGTGACAGCCCAGCACCTTCCCCTGCAGAACCAGCACACACCAGCAGTGCCAGAGCTCGGGCTTCTCAACAAAAGGATGCTCCAGTCCAGGCTACAAAGCGTGGGGGCTCACCCAGATAAATCCATTCTCCCTTGAAACCCCAAACCAAAGGAACAGCAGCAACCTGTTGCTCAAATAGAGCCAAGAGCAGAGAACAGAAGTGGGTGGTGGCATCTGTTCAGAAAACAGTAATGTTAGCAAGCCAGAAGCTCCACATGAAAGAAACTTCTCCCCATGCTCCAGCATGTTTTTTCAGACTGAGGAGCAGACTTGCAGTTATTTTCAGCCTTTGTATCAGACAGAAAAAATTTCTTTTCAAAATGAAGTGCTAGGCAGCAGCTTGGCTTATCTCCTCAGTACTCCTGAACATATCCATGGGGGAGAGAATCACACTGCAGGGCCACGAGTGTCAGGAAAAATAACAGAGGAAAGAGCAAAAAGGAACACATAGCCATGCTTTTTATTTCTTCACAAGAAAAGGTGAGCTCTTTGCATCTATACACAGCAGATAATACAGTTTAAACACTTCTTGTAACAATGCATATCATTTGACTTATAAAACTTTGTTCTAACATTTTTATTGGTCTCGCCAAAGATAAGAAACTAGTGGCTTATTTTAAATTTGTAACAATTCATACACTATTTTATGACAATTACCAGCTATGGTTCGTGCAATAAACTATCCTTTGGCTATGGCAAATTTTAAATTCTTCAGAGATTTGAGAATTCTCAAATAATAACAGAGAAAGCTTAAGCTAATACAGAAGTTTCCTTCCAACTTGCATCATCTTCCATAAATACCTTTTCTCCTTAAAATTCATGTACAAAGCAACCAGAACTTAACAGCAACTGGGCTGTGACTATTGTCACAGATGGAAAGAACATGTATAATACTGGCCCTACACACTCACTGCCTGCTCTCAGAAAATAAGGGCCATCAGGGAAGAACAGGTACTGTGCACACCTGGTGCTCTATATCTGAGCTCCAGCACAGGCCCAATAAGCAAATCCTCCTACCTCCCTCAACTCCCAAAAACCAAGATTTAAATTACATAGTTTGTTTGCTAATTCCCAAAGGTCATGAACTAACAAAGAATTGCTTCACATTAATACCAATGTGTAAGAACACTGTGCAATCTAGGGAAGAGTAAAGAGCACAGGGCATCTTGAATAAAATGTCTGTACACAGAAAGCTGCATTTTCCATCCTTAAAACACAGAACTGCCTCCACAGATGAATTTCTGGAGCTGCAGCCACAAGACTGACTAATCACAGGCAGCTTACCTCCATCATCCAGGGGCCGTTTCTGCACTCCATAACCGTAGACTGACGGGTCCACAAGTGTTGTAGAGTTATTCAAGTGAGGAATATCTCCAATTTTAGCAGCAATCTATAAAAATGAGATAAAAGCATTATCAGCATAGCTGAAGTTTCAGCCACCACAACTAAACACTCTTTCTCCCAATAAAGCATTGACCCCAGGCCAATCTTCTCTCAGGTATTTACTATATAGGTGGATTTGTAACAAGGTGCTTCATTTGTAAAGCAAACAATCTTCTGCTTGCTTTTCATATTTGCTTAATTAAGATCACATTCACCCAGTTCCTCTTCCTGATCATAAAAGAGACATTTGCTCCCTGGAACATTATATTCAGGATTATTTGCTTGATGGATAGCTTACAAGCTAAATCTTGCTAAGAGGAGGGTTCACACTAACACACCAACTTTGTCCTGGAGAAGCTGCCACCACCAGAGCTGTGTGGGAGGACACGTGGTGCAGATCCAGACACACAGAAATGCACACTCACAGAGGGAGAGAGTGAAAACAGACAGCACAAGGACAGGTTTGGGAACTCCCTGTCAAAGAGGCTGGATCACGTTTGTTTACTGTGGGAGGAATAAGCCAGTGGGCAAACTATCAGTCCAGAACCAGCTCCCATTTCCTGCAGTGGTCAGTACAGCACAAACACGACTAATGCTGCCTGTGCCTCTGCTTCCAAGCCTTCCAGAGGGGAAACTGCCATTCCCTGATGAGCCAGGATAAAAGGAGTTTATTCACAGGAAAGAGCAGACAGTCAGGTATCACAGTAAGGGATATAAGGTAAGCAAATACACTGAGACACACACCTAAAGATCACTTAATCCAAGTGAAAAGTTATACTCATCTCTAGTGACATTTGGGGAACAGCTGTACAGGTGGGTGCTGACAACATGAGCTCTTCCAGCTGCTCTCTGAGCTAACTGGTGGAAACCCACCCCAGGAACATCCAGCTGCATTCCCTGGGTGCTGCAGCCCAGTTAACACCCTCCCAGGGACAGGCAAACTGCAGTCTCACAGCTCTCCTTGCCTACATAAAGTATTTTGCTGTAATAAGCAAGTGCAGAACAAAGTAGTTACAGAACAAATATAAAGTACACGGTATGCTACAGCATTTGCTGCCTTTCCCAGCAAAAAGAAAATCATTGAATTGAATCTTTACCAAGAGACTGATCTCACTCCATTATAACTGGATTTCACCTGAGAACAAGCTACAGGAGCAGATAAAAAGCATTTTACACAGATATGTTTTAAATTACCAATATATCTAAAGATTTCTAAAATTTGTGTTTCACTGCAGCAGAAAGCCATCTACAGTAACTCTGGTTGTTGACACCATCTTCTACTGCAGTAGAACAAACAACTGCCCAAGATGCAGAACCACAGGGTACTGGATAAAAGCTATTTGAAATAATCTTGAAAGATTGAGGGCCCTGCTTTTAGAATGAAAATAGGAAACATTCTGTTCAATGCCTTTCATGAAAAGGGCTCCAAGTTTGGACCATTTTGTCCTTATAGTCCATTCTGTCCTGTCTCCTTTTGGAAAGGCAGTAACTTCGTTGTGACAGAAATGTCAGAGCTACAGAATAAAATCTTCTACTGGGACCAGCTGAGATCCTGCAGTGAAGCTTTCATGACAAGCATTTTGTATATAAACATCTCCAGTAAGTCCCCAGAAGGCTGGTTCTGAAAGCATTTACACACCTTGTCCTCTCCAGGAGGGAGGGCCAGGGGATGCTTGATTCTTTTGTTAAATGTTGTACTGCATCCATGGATTCAGCCCTTTGCCCACATACTTTCCCCTTATCTTTGGGATGAAGAGAATTTTAATGAAATACAAAGAGCAGAAATGTTTTCTGACTACTTCAACACTGAAATATAAATTTTAAAACACATTTTACAGCAATATATTAACAGTTTTCATATAGTAACTTACAACACAGACCAAAAGGACACATGTCAGGTGTAACATACCCTGACATATTTTGGGACATTTGATTTTAACATCTCCTTCAAGAACTCTTTCTATAAGTAGTTATTTACCATGACTTCCAAGTTATGGATGATCCTTCAGAGGTGAAATTGCTCACCACAAACTCCAGGAAAAGAAAAAAAACAGTCTGTGGGTAGCAGAATCTGGCTTAGGGAAGGGAGGCAGCCTGAAGTACAAAGGTGTTCAGGACCAGCTTGCTGGAACCAAGGCTGTCTGCTCCCAATTTAGGGGAGCTTTGTGAACCCCTGAGCACACAAGGATCACCCTGGCACAGAATCCTCTAAGGAAAGGGCAAAGCAAGAGTGTTAAAGCAATTTTTACATTATCAGCCTTTAGGATATTTTCCTTCCCCCCCTTTATTTAAACTTGTACCCTTATCTCTAAAGCCTCCCAGCTGCCAGTGGATTACAGGCAGACAACAGTGGCACCTCAACACAGCAGGGAAATGCACAAAATTAAGAGCTGAGCTTTTAAAGAATATGTAGCAGCTGAAATACATTTTAACATCTCATATGCAACTTCAAAAGGGAAGCTCAGTTTTTATGAGAGGTTCAGCAGGGAGGTAAGCACAAAAATTAGGACATGGCAAAAGCAAGCAGACCTAGCCCTTATCTGCCTAAATGACCTTGAGAAATGTACTGCTGTTAGCCACTGCTTTTGTCCTGCTCCATGTCAGCCTTAGGTTTTTTTCCTCTATTTCCCCCCCAAACCAAATACATCCATTTTATCAAGCTCTGAAATACAATGGGGGAAAAGGAATCACTGTTTCTGCAACTAAATTCCCCAAAATGCAGCTCTCCAACAAAAGCTTTAAAGGCCACAACACAAGCCCCAGCAAAAAATTGCAATTGTAAAGCCAAGAAAACAAATTAATCCACTAAGTTGTGTGAGAGATACACGTTTTCCTATACCTTGCACTTCTGTTCTCCTATATACATTTAACAGCCAGAAAAATGACAATACAAAATACAAAGTAATACAAAACCCACTTCTAAATATGAAGCTTCTTTGCTAGGCACACTCAAACAGCAATATCTGCAGAATTCAGCTTTCAAGAGAACAGACCCAGCTTCTAGGAAAAACCTCTCCATGGTGCACTGCAAAGAACAGCAACAGATAAAATCACCAATTCTAGGTATTTGCAGGTTAAAAAAAAAAATAAATAAGGCACTGTCATCTGACCCTTCAGACTATTCTGGTCCTTGTGCTGCTCCTCCCATTCACTCAGCAGAACACTTGAGTTGGAGGTGAGAGACATTTCTCCAGAGCTCTGCAGAAAGCAATAAAACCATCCACAACCATTTCAGCTTCACATCACAGGTGGTTTTCCTAAATACCAGAGTAATTGGCAAAGCCTAAATCTATTTGAGGATGACCTGAAAAAGGGCTCTGCAAGGGGATAAAGAAAAGTCTGTCCAACACCCCTCCATCACCACAGAAATTAGAAATTAGAGCCTGATATAGAAAAGGATCGATTTTAAACACACAGCTTGTTGACTCTCAGTCAGTCTCAGGATATTCCCCATTTCTGAGGCAGCCAGGATGGCACATCACAGGCTCACCAAGCCTCAGCCTTTCTCTCCACAGCACTCCCAGAACACCCAGCAAGACACTGTTTGGTCAATAGGAACAAAATTTAAGGATGGTCTGAGAGAAATCCATTTTAGTACAAAGTACAAGCAGCTCTACTTATTTTCTGACCCCACTATTCAAAAGGGGAGCAAACATCCTCTCTCTCTCTGTCACCCACCCCAAAATGCCACAGAAAAGCCACCCTGCCTGGAAGCAGTTAGACACATCAGTCCCCACCTAAGAGCCAACAATCCACTTGAGACATGGTGCAGAAGATGCAAGACTGAAGAGCAGCTCAAAGTCCCAGCACTGCCTTGAAAAAGTAATTATTCATAAATCCCAAATATTTCAGAGTCCACAAAAAAATCCAGGCAAGTCCAGCACAAACGCTGAAGACCATGTGAAGTAATTTCTTTCATATATATTGCAGGTTTCTATTTTATATTCCTATAATCATCTCACATGCCAGAGGCTCTGAGGAATACAGCTACTTTCCTTTACTCAGGGAAGTCTTCCTTGTCCTGAAGTTATGTCCTTGTTCAGATATTCAGAACCAAGCACTGTATTCTACAGCCTGATTATAATGTTATGGCTCTCATGAGAACTGAATTTAGTAAATTTGATTACTGGATTCTTACATGTGACACAAAACCTTGAAAGATTCAAACATCAAGCCAGGGATGACCAACCCATAAAGGAAGAACTGTGGCTGAATTTTTTTCCTCTGCTCCCTCATTCCCTTGGAGCAAAAGGAATACTCCAAAAAGGCCAACACCAGAACAAAAGCTGCAACAGATCAGTACAGCTCAGGCAAATACAACACCAAACACCCTTGGTGAAAGCTCTGCCATCACCTCCAGAGGAATATTAGGTGTAGCTGCCTTTTCATTTCCCCCTGATGCTCAGGAAGTTCCAGCACAGATTGCTTGGGTGGTGAGGCAAATATCCATCACCTGAGCAATGCAGAACACTCTCAGTGACATTGGGCAACAAGTCACTAGTGACAATGTAGTTCTGTGCAAGAGAAGATCACCTGCTCTCTTACCCAGCCTCTACAGAACTCGATTAAATCAAGTACTTCCACAAGGGAAGGAAATATTTTAGCCCTTTTATTTTAGCTCTTTTCATCCCACAAACACTAATGGAAAAAAAAAATCATATTCAACAGGCAGCAACTCAGTGCACAAAAATGTAGGACACTGCTCTCCCACAAGCACATGCAGAGCCCACATTTCCCAACACACTTGTTTCCTGGGTGAGACAAAGCCAGAAGGTTGCTGCTGGAATCAAGACTAACTCAAGTTTTAGGCTCATGGAAACAGAATAATTGCAGCAAGTATAATGAACTTAAGAACAGCAAAATCAAGTAAGTGACCACAGTCAGGGCACAGAATTATTTACCATTTATTATTCCATCTCTCTGATGCGTGGGCCTCACAGAATCACCCTACAAACATGATGAGGCAGCCAGGCAGCTCCAGGTCAGATCCATGGGCTCTCAGTGCTGTGTTTGAGCCCAGGATCCTCTGAGGCATCACCCTTTAACCTTTACTGATCCCTGTGGCACACACAGAAGGGTTTGGGGTGGAAGAGACCTCAAGGATCATCTCATCCCACCCCCTGCCATGGGGTCACCTTCCACTGTCCCAGTTTGCTCCAAGCCCTGCCCAGCCTGGCCTTGGACACTTCCAGGGATGGGGCAGCCACAGCTTCTCTGGGCACCCTCAGCCAGGGCCTCACCAACCCTACAGGGAAAAATTTTTTCCTAATATCTAACCTAAACCTCCCCTCTTTCAGTTTGAACCCATTCTCCCTTGTCCTGTCACTACAGCTCCTGATGAATTGTCCAGCCCCTCTCCAGCTTCCCTGCAGCCCCTCCAGGCCCTGGAAGATGCAGTGATGTCCCCACTGAGCCCCTCTTCTCCAGGCTGAACAGCCCCAGCTCTCTCAGCCTGTGCTCCAGATCCCTGATCAACTTCATGGCCTCTTCTGGACTCGAAACACCCACAAAATAATTTCAACAAGCTGCACTTCAACAGCAAATAATTATTTTTTTTTTTTACATAAATGGGTTATTCAAGTGCTAACAGGTGGTACCATTATCAGATATTTAAATAAAATGTTTTTGCAATAAAAGGCCTTCAGTAACAACCAAGTGAAGACAAACACAGCTGCAACACCTCTCAATTTAACTGCAGGAGCACATAACCCTGTCTGGGTGCTCAGACATCACATTTCAAGGACACGGCACCTTCACAGTGACTGAAAGAAGCAAAGCCAGGCTCACTCCCTACCAACCTGTGCTGAGAAGGAAATCAAGGGCCCCAGAGCAGCTCCTGGTGTCCTGGGAGGTGCAGGGTGTGGATTCACAGCACCAGATGCCTCTGTGCAAGTCACTGCAGACTGCACAGAACACGGACTGGCTGCCACACGGATTCCCAGGGGAGCTGAGAGCAAGGGGAGAGCACCTCAGCTCCGTTACAGAGAGCACTTGAGAGCTTTTAGGGTCCAGCTTGGTTTCCTCAGAAGTTTGTCAGTGAAATGACAAGGTCTGAGCAACAGAAGGAGATCTCTCCCACCTGGCCTGTAAAACTGGAGAGAATAGAGTCAGGGTCTTTGAGCACCAGGTGGTCTCTGGCCCTGGCACTCAGCTGTGTCCCTGCTCCTTCACGTGCAGCTGCTGAGCACAAGTGCAACCTGTCCAGAGATGAAGCAAACACCTGAGACAGACGTGCAACAGGAGATGTGAAGAACAGCCACAGCATCCCTGCTGTGGGCAGCAGCTTCTCGCTCTGCCAAACAGAGGAGCACACAAAGAGCTGGAATATCCTGTGCTGAAGGCAAGGGTGTTGATTCCTGCAGGTCTGGGTACTTTCACTGAAACTTTCCATTTCAGCACTGTGTAAGTTCATGGATTCCTCCGGGAAGCACCTCACCCCCCTCCCTCTCTCCCTGGGGGGAATGCCAAGCTCCTGCTCTGCCAAGGTTTGTATTCACAGAATCAATTAGCTTGGAAAAGATCTCTGAGGTCATCGAGTCCAACCTGTGACTGATCACCGCCTTGTCAATCAGAGGACGGCACTGAGTGCCACATCCAGCGCTCCCTTAAACACCTCCAGGGATGGTGGCTCCATCACCTCCCTGGGCACTCCAATGCCGAATTACCCCTTCTGGAAGAAGCTCCTCGCAGTGTCCAACCTAAACCTCCCCTGGCACAGCTTAAGAATGAACGCACTTGTCCTGTCGCCGGCTGCCTGAGACGAGTCCGACCCCCACCTGGCTGCACCCTCCTCTCGGGCAGCTGCACACCGTGATAAAGTCCCCCGTGAGCCTCCTCTTCTCCAGGCAGAGCGGCCCCAGCTCCCTCAGCCGCTCTCTATGGCACACACACCGCAGACCCTTCCCCAGCTTCGCCGCCGATCTCTGGCTGCTCTGCGGCCCAGCCCACGCACACGGCCCCGTCTGAAGCACGAACCGGCACCAGCTCACACCCACCCAGCGCCCCGGGCCAGGCGGCTGCGGGCCGCCCCTCCCGCACAGCAGCGCTGCCGCCCTGTCACCAACCACGGCCGCGACTGTCAGAGCGCCGCCGCCTCCTCAGCGCACGGCCCCGGAGCTCCGGTGTCCCGGCAGAGGGGCAGCGGGGCCGCGGCCCTGCCCCGCCTCCGCGGCCTAGCGGCGCCCCGCGGCCTCCTCTCGGCAGCCCCCGGCCCGCCGGCCGGCACCTCACCTGCCGGGCCCGGTGCAGAGCGTCCACGAAACCCTCGGGCTTGATCCCCACGGGCGCCGCGCTCTGGCTCTGCCCCTGCGCCAGCTCCGCCATGGCCCGCGCCCGTCCCGCCGCTCCGCCCGGGGCCCGCGCCCGGAAGGGGAAGGAGCCCCCCG
>VZUI01030158.1:0-66758 GCA_013401135.1 Cettia cetti | reverse complement strand
AAAAAAAAAAAAAAAAAAAAAAAAAAAACAACCAAAACAAAACAAAAACAAAAAAAAAAAAAAAAACCACAGGCAAAACAAATGGGTTTTGTTAAAACTCACACATAGGACATTCCTTAGCAAAGCCTCCTCCACCGGGGAACATCTAAATTAGTGTGCCAAGTTTACTGTATTCCATCATTACATCCTCTTTTCTAAGACACTGGAAAAGCAGGAGAAGAAAAACCAATCCATTTTCCTCTGTGACTTTACACCTGCTTAAAACAGCCCAAATTACTCCTTTATTTTCCATTAAGCACAAACTCAGGAAATACAAAGTATTCTCTGTGAGCAAGTGTCAGCTCCAGGTATTTAGGCTGACAAACTCTTTATGTTAATGCTGATTTTTATAGTTACTCTAGATGCATATTTTAGCTCTCCTGTGCACATTACATACTTCAATTCTATCTTCAAACACTAATCTCTTGTAGCCTATGTAAATAAGTATTCAGACTCTGTTGTGTGGGTGATTAAACAGTTATAAATATGAATAAAGCTCTCAGTAATTGGGTTGTATTTTAATTAATTTTAGATAAACTTAGCACAATTTTTTTAATTTCAAAGGTGCTGCATTTCCTAGGTTGGCACAACTGCTACTCCATTTCCATACTCTTACAATGACATGTGAAGCAGAGGGAAACAAAGCCCCCTCAGCACATCTCCTTAACCTCAGCAGAGAGACAGCATCAGTGTCTGAGTCCTGCTGGCCACTACTTCTTGCACAGCTGAAGCCTGTATGGGCACTGGGTTTGGACCAGGGGGTTTGAATGTCAAAGGAAATTTTGTCGCTTACTCTTTGCAAAGTCCACAGGAAGCAACAGCACTCAGGCACGTTCAAATGGACGTGTCTCTCTCTCTGTCCCAAGACCCTTTTCTTGACTCTATCCAGCTCTGTTCTAGGCCAGAAGCTTCCAGCCCCATTGAGATTTGTCTAGAAAAATATTTTAAAATATTAAAATTCAAAGTTACCTTTCCAATGCCAGGGTTGTCCTTGATTTTGGACACAGCTCTCAGAAGGCATGGTGGTGCTGGGGGAGGACAGAGCTGCAGGATGCCACTAAAGTTAGTAGCATAAATAGAGAAGTCGTGTGTGTGTGGCAGGGGTGGATGGTATTTCTTTCTCTTCGAAGACAGGTTAAGCTTCTGTGCTGCTCTGTATAAAAGTAATAGCAAGAAAGGACAATGTTACTTAGGTTTTAACAGGAATCTAAACCAGACAAATAGATGCTCATTGTCATCACTGCCTACTTAACAAATCAAGTCATTGCATTCTAATCTGATTTCATAAGGACAAGCCATCAGGACACTAATAAAGGAAATATGGGTAGAAAAATTACTGGCAAAATATTCAGTTAATTTCTCCACCAACAGAATTTCAATTATAGTCTAACCTGCTCTTCTTTCCCCCAACAGCCTGACATCTGAATCCTAAAAAACTAACACATCACTGATGTAACAAAAACCAGAAATAATCCCCTTGTCACTGGCAGAACCAGATGGACTTTGCTGGTGATAACATTATGAAAATGGTTCTTTGTACTCTACAAGTTACTCAAGGCGGAGGATAGTACTCCAAGTCAGCTGAGCTCAAGACCCTCTCCTGTTGGCTGCACAGAAAATCCTTAGATAACAAAAATTTTCCTTCAAGACAGATTGTTTTTTCCTTCCCAATTCCATTCTTTCACATTGAAATGGAAAGCTATTAAAAAGACACACTTTAATGTGCTGAATGATAATGATCCTGCTTTTGAAATGTATAATTTCAAAACATAAAAGATGAAGAAGGAGGAAAAATTAGAACATACAATTAAAATTGCAACATTCTTCCTTGTGAATAAAAATAGGACCGAAATCTGTTTTTTCTACTATTCCCCATCAGCAACACCAAACAATATAGCAAGAAACCAAAACAGAAACTCTTTGCTACATCAAACCCCACATGGAAAAATAAAATTCACCCTGTAAAGTGATTACTTTAAGCACAATAAAATAATATATGTTAGCAAGCACATGCTGAGCAACTGGGCATGACAATGAGGGTGAAAACTCAGTTCTCTCAAAGTCAATGAGAGCTTTACCACCTGAAAGACATGTGTGATCCAACCCTGAGACTGTCAGTAGGCAGTCCATCCACAGATAAATATCAAAAAAGCATCCAAATTGTTACCTTTTAGCATTACTTTAAATGACTGTTAGGGCAGAAGAAGCACAAGGAGTTCCACTGCCAGCATCTTTGGACATGCTGAGACCACACTACTGAAGCCAGCAGGTCTTTTGGGTCCATGCTTGCAATATAAGGGCTTGTCACTTTGAACAAATTAGTAAGTATCTTTATACAATGACTGCTTTATATTTTCATCATGTCTTTCAGCCCAAGATCTCCAAATATGTTTCAGTGAGATCAAACTAGCACTAGCATCTGTGCAGTATCATAAGCAACAGACCCATGGAGATACCAAGGCAGTGCTTTGCTGTCATAATGAATTAAGGGTAAATCTAGAACCCCAACCTTGCTACAAATCTTGTCACCATTGTCAGGCAGCCTCGGGCTTAATCAGCTTAGTAAGTTGATCAGAGAAACTGTTGCTTTGCTTACATTTATTGTAGTTACAAATAAAAACACCAAGAGCAGAAGGGCTGCAGCTTCTTCCAGCTGCACTATTGGCTCCAAATGAGCAACAGTACAACTGGCTGTGTCTGAGGAGCAAAACTGGACACTTGAGTCAAAATTAGATAGTTAGTTAGTACAACAGCAGGACTCTCAATACAGATCTCCAAAATTCCCAGTCCATTTCTCTATATTCCAAAACTTGTGTGTTAAACTCCTGAACCTTTTAACTTCTAGAGACTCAGACCCCCTACAAGTTTCCTTCTCCCTCTACAAACACTACAGTATTTAGAAAAAGACAAAGATTCGTGTGATGAAAAAATTATACTCTAGTTCCAAGCTCAGAGGGAGCCCAAAGCCCGTCTCTTGAGGAACAAGTTGGACTTCTGCCTCTGAGGAAAGAAGCAGCTTTTGACTCCTACTGCATCCTGAAACCAGCAGGAACTGCATCCCACAGCGAAGCAAAGTACCACAAGCATGGCTTTATACAGAACCTCAAGGGTTTGGTGGCAATGAGAACAGATTTAACTGCCTAAATCTCAAATCCCCTTGCTAATACTTCATTCAGTACGAAAACATATGCTGAAATAGGACACCAGGAACACACTTGCACAACTTCACTGTGGTTGCAGCTGCACATTAAAACCTTAATGCCTCCTAAATTATATGCAGCTTTACTATGCAGAAAAGAGTCTCTACCTGTTGGTACTGTCATTGTGGAACTCAAGACAGTCATTAGCATCTATCTCCAAGTACCAATTAACAATCCTGCTTATTATTTAATCGTCTTGTTGATTAATATGAAAGATAATGTTTATTTTCTTGTTTACATGCTATGATCCCTTGTTGAAATTATAAAAATTCCTCAAGAGAATGTCTTCAAAGTGCAATCAAGATATACATTAAATCCTGATGAAATAATTACTCCTGCAACAGATCTGGCTGAAGGAGCTCCTCTGGGAAACGTACATGAAAGAGAATGAGATACAAAGGACAAATTTACTCAGAAATTGTGTGTTCAAGCAGCTAACTAAGCACTGACACTCAGTAAGTAACTGCACCCAAAAAGGCCAAGCTAAGCAAAGCATATAAACAATGAACAGAAAATGCCACTTTTTAAATGTATGGCATTTCTCAAAATACCTCAGTAGCACATTTCTGGGACATTTTGATAAGCAGATCCAAGATACTGAATCTGTTACTAATTGCCTTAACTTCTGCACCAAGACAGAACCATTTTCAAACTGGTTCCCTTTGACAGCATACGTAACCTTCCTGCACCTCCACTGCTCAAAGGACAGTGGCATATGCTACCTAAAGCAATTAACTGCTGTAGTGCTGATAAATCCTCTTCCTGTGAGTCTGGAGGGTGATGCTTTTACTAAGAAATTTGGCAAAGGGACTGTTGATGTCCATGTGAGATAACAGGAAACTGAAAGCAGAGGAACTGGAGTAGCTGTTGTAGAAAATAATCAGTGCTTTGATGGGCAACCGGCCAACTGCACTAATAATGATGTGTGTGGTTCACACTTAAAAAGCATCTCTTGTCAGGTAACAGTGCACAAAGCTTAATTACAACCTCTCTGTGTTTGAATGCAAGAATGGCTTTGCCTGACATTAAAACAAGGTTATTTCTGGAGTTGGAACACCACAGATAACTTGCAAAAGCAGTATCAAACAGCTCGCTGGGTTTGATTTTGTTTATTGTTTGGTTTTTGGTTTTTTTTTCTAAAAGGGAAAGGGTAAGGATCTAACTCAAAGCATAGGGCAATTCAGGCTAAACAAAAGATTACTATCAAACTGTAGACTCCAAATAAGAATTCAAGTAATTGTCATCCTCAGCTCCTCTAAAAAGCACAGTCAGTTCTTTAACAAAAAGCCAGTTGGGCAGCCCCTTTCACATGCTTTGCTTGGGCTCCTGGACAGGTCCAGGCAAAGAGCACAACAGAAACACTCATCAATCCCTATGTGCTTCTGGCAGAACAAACAATACACTTGGTGGCATCCCAGCCACCTACTCATTAGGCCAAAATATAGGCCAAGCTGGTCTGGACATGGGCCCAAATAAATCAAGCAAAATCTAACTTCAGAAACCTCTTCACTTCAGTAAAATTCATGAGGATGGATTTACATGGAGCCATCCCTAAGACACTCCCGAGTGCCAGACTTCCTGCAGTCCTTATCAACAACACATTTCTGAATTTACACTGAAGTTGTCAGTTGTGTCTTTTCTCCAGAATTCCTTTTCTCAGGCAGAATTTCTTCCATGGAGACAGGGTTGGAAAAGCTCTCTTAAACTGGGCCCTTTTTTGCCTACCACCAGAAAGACAGAACTCAAGCTCATACCAGATCACTTTCTGTAGGGAGCCTAATTTGGTGCCATGTCCATTCCCTGATCTACTTCTTTTTCTCAAATTTACTCTTCCACAGGAGGCCCTCACACACACCTTCAGCACCACAAT
This sequence comes from Cettia cetti, assembly GCA_013401135.1. Classification (NCBI taxonomy): domain Eukaryota; kingdom Metazoa; phylum Chordata; class Aves; order Passeriformes; family Sylviidae; genus Cettia; species Cettia cetti. The sequence continues at coordinate 61,649 of VZUI01030158.1, read as the reverse complement.
GGGCTGTCTGACCCTGTTCAATATCAACTTCTGTTTCCTCACAAGGAAAATTACAACCTTTAGGGAATTCTACACAAAACTTAAGCATTACAGTCATTTGTTTCTCTGGGCATGTGCAAAACATTTGTCATAGCTTTGACGGAGTTTACAATTTCTACCTATCTTCTTCCCCATTCAACCTTCACAACCACTCTTCTAAAAAAACACTTACAAGGGAAACTAAGCCCCACTGTCTTATGCTTCTCTTCCAATTAAAGCATGAGAGACATCCATGTATATTGCTTTTACCTCCAGCTGTGAGATCTACTGCCTGCATTTTGTTTAACTCTTTCCCTCTTTAATAGAAGATGTCTTTTAAGATGCTCTGGAGAGTTCTTTCCTCATAGCTAGGCGTCACAGTAGAAAATAAAACTAATATATGGCACATGCAGGGCCACTCAAATATCAAATGACAAGGGACAGTCTCTAACCTGCTCTTTCCCCCACACAATTTACAGATTACTAGTTTTCTGCCCTGCATGGATGAGACCAGTGAGGAAAACCACAGCCAGATCAATTACATAATGCTCAGCACCTAGGGAACAAGACTGTGCAACAACAGTATCTACAAAGCCTGCTCATTGAAAAAGCCATGCCATTTTTAATTTTAAATTCTGCCTGTGTTGTTAGCATGACATTTCAGATATTCTGATGTACAGCAAGCTGCTTCTAGCTTACACTCCCTGCACACATTCTGCACATTACAGCTGTGAAAGTAAACAGCACAATTTAAATCCCTAAAGCACTGCTTCTGAGCATAATTTCTCCACAAAAAAAAAAAAATCATTTTGAAACTTTCATAACTATGCAAAGTTATAAATTTTTTTGCTTAAAACTTTGTGGATTTTATTAATCTTTAGAAGGAAAAGAGCTGTGAAATATACTTTGGCACACATACTATAAATGGGTCAACTGACATAAAGGCAGAGGACTTCATGGACACAGTACATTTATGGACAAACTACCACAAGTCAGAAATAGAACTGGGAATCCTGCTTCCCATTATTAAGCTCCACTGGCTAGAAAAATAAAAGAAAATTTCTGCACATTCATTTCCACAGGACTCATTAAATATTAACAGGTTTAGTGTTATTAGCCATTCTTATCTTTCAAAGATCACTATCATTATTCATATTGTGAGAATGCTGAAGGGCTTCACTGAAAGGGTCAAGGCCAAAGAAGTGTACAGTCCAAGCCTTAAATATCCTGAACTTTGGACTTTACAGAAAAGTATGCTTACTCAAGACTTTTGGTTTGACCTTGATAGACATCACAGAAGCAATTTTTATGCTGATTCTGAGCCATCTCCTAAATTTGGAAAATTATGGATGCAGGCTTACCCTGAGAACCAGTAAAGCTTTCCCAAACTTTCCCAGTTCTCAGCTCAGCAAGGCATAAATTCCCCCCCACATAACCAATATCCCAGTCTTTTCCTGCTGCCAACCAGTCCCAAAAGGAAGCAGTGGGAAAGTCACAGCCTGTCATCCTATCTGCAGTTCCAGTTATTGTTTCCTTAATCACTCATCAAACCAGGCAACAAATAGACGGATGTCCTACAATAGATCCTCCAGCACCCTGTCCCAAGCCTTCCACAACTCACAGGATAAACTTGCTTGGAATTATTATTTTATTATTATTATTATTATTGCTGTTTGATTTGTGTTTCAAAAATTAGAAAGGTAGCACAATGAAAAAAAACGCAGTTGCTACCCCAAAACCCCAAGCAAAATTAAAAACCAACAAGAAGGTATCTGTTTCCACTAACAGCATTCATCTTGGTATACAAAATGTGATCCAAAAACCACATTTTTAAAGAGAAAACCAGGAATGTCTACATACATCCTGAAGGTTTTGAAAGGACAGGCACCATCTGTATTTCTAGAGTAAATTTTGTCCAAGGAGCTACTTATAAAGCATATGATAAACTTTGAGGGTATGGTCTCTTCTTGCCACAAGCTTACTAGGTTCCTGTGATGGATGTACTTCTGGAGGACATAAACACTTTCCCCAATTCATAACATTACACAAGTTCTGCACCAAACCTTTGTTTGCTTAGCTGTCCCAGCCATGTTGCTAAGAAGCACTGCCAGGAAGAACAAACAATTAATGTTCTTTATTTCTGTGTTTTGACTTCCTCAATAAATAACTAGTTCATCTGGATCACAATGCACAACCTCAAACAATAGCATTTTTATATTGGGTGAGGGTAATAAAGTTTCAATAGAAACCCATTATTCTGAAACATTCCAAAATGTTAAATCGCATTTAATATTTCAAGGATGTTACCTCACTAATACTGTGAGAGCAAGCATCTCCAATTCAAGACAAAGTTCATGCCTTGCCTCGTGCACATAGCATAATCTTGCAATTCAGACTTGAATTTCAGCCTCTCACTTTGACCTTGTAATTTTCTGTTACTATTTCTTATTAAAATCAGCAAGGCAGAAATAAAAATCAGCAGTGTTGACATATTAGGAATATCATCATCTCACAGTTTTTTACTAGACAGTTTTTAACTACTCTTACTCTTAGAAAATTCACATCTCATGTCTCCCATTCCTTATTTTCCCCCCACCTCACCAGCAGACATGCAGAGGAGCTTATTTCCTTCTCCACAGCAGCTGTTACCAGGATGAAAACCACTACCACACCCTAGTCAATCTTCTCTTTTCAAATTAAGAAGCCCCAATCCTTCCAACCTCTCCTCACAGGTCAGGTTTCCTTGATTTCTGACCATCCATGCTGCTCGCCCCCAACTCTATTCACAACTTCATAGAGTATGGAATAAAGGCTTTGTGCATCAGAAAGATGCAGATACTGTGCATCTTTTAGGCACAGTACAGAAAGGCCAGGCAAAGCCACTTTGGGATAAACTCAAAATAATCTCCAGAAGATGAGAAGCTAAAACAAACCTGCCAGGTACTCCTGACATCAGAAGAGCTCCCTCATGCTATAGAGTGCCAAGAGGTGTTCCCCCCACTCAGCTGTTTATTAACTTAACAGAAACAACCAACCTAGCCAGTCTTTAAGCGTTCAAGTAATTTGCATGCAGGTATCCAGGAAGAAATTTTCACCACACTTCTCTGTAATTTTTCCCCAGGTCTAAGAAACATCTAAGTGTAGATCCCCATGAACACTGACAATTGTACTCCAACCATTTTTCCTGCTCTCCCAAACCAGCAGCTTCTGAGCTGCTACAAAATTGTCACTTCCATGTTCTCTTCAGCTTGTAGATTTAAGACAATTTAAACATTGCTTCATTAGCCAGAACCAGTGTCCAGGAACTGACTTATGTATACATATAAGAATAACAGCTAGTCACAGCAGCCTGCCACACACCATTTCCAGCTCTGCTCACTAATGATGTTAAACAAAGCAAGAGCAGATGAACATATTGCTGCACTTCCACACTTGCTGTTTACAACTGTACCATATGACAAACTGCTGAAAACCTGTGTAGATTAATCTTTAAGTAAGCAAGACTGTCAACACCTAATATAGAAATATGTCAGTTTCTGGGCTGCACACTGCATGCATAGATATGTACTGAAAATACAGCTACCTGAATGCCAACAATATTTCCCCACTCTTTTTCATGAGCTAACTGAGCTAAAGCAGGCAGAACCACATCAATCTAAGCTCACTCATTAGGCAAAAAAAAGTTGGACTTATTTGCCAGCGAGACACAGATGCATGAAAGAGTCAGGTTGAGCAAAATAGAATTCTAGTCTCATCTGTATTCTGTCAAGAAAAAGTAAGAAAGACATTTTTAAAACTACAAAGTAATGCAACTGAAACAATGGTGCTAACTAGCTCTTCACTATTGAATTAACACTTAAATCAATTACTTAAAATTTTGCTTTGTAGTATCAGCTCCTGGTGTACAAAACTCATTCTGCTCATTCAGGCTGCTCCAGGGAAGAGGTAGATGTATTTGCAAATGGAAAAGAGAGATAACATGCATGACATGGCTAACAAGGGTTTGTCTGAAACACCAGATTCAGACAAATACCTGACAGGAAAGAGAAGGACCAAAAGAGGGGGAAATTCAGTATTTCCATGTTCCTGATTGCATCTAGCAGCCTGAATACAAGTTAGCATCTGTGAATGTAATGCCTTCTTTACAATAAAAGCTCTGATGAGTGAGTTACATTTTCCTGTTACCTTCCTTTGACCCAACATACCATCCCCACAGGTAACATCTTTCTCATCAATTCCAACTCCCTCAGCTCCATATTTTATTGCACATCTAGAAAATCCACAGAGGATCCATTCCCACTTCAGCTGGGTTTTATTTCAGGTGCTTAGTCAAAGGCTTGACACCTATACTGTCAAGCAAGTAACTTCTCAGGGGGGCATTTACTTATTCCTACTGTTAGTGAGTTAAATGGTCACTGACAGCACTAAATGATGCAGTGGAAATCATCCAAGTACAGAAGTGGTATGCCTACACAATGAGTATTTTTAAATAGAGGAGGGACACATGGGCTTCTAAACCCAGGGTTACTATGATTTATTTAACTGACATCAGTTCTGAAGTGATACTTCTCAAAGGAATAACAGGCTGATACTGCAGCACCCTTTAAAATAGCACTTAGAAGGAAAATTTAAGATGCATGATTTTCCATCACTGCAGATGGAGAGATCTGACTATTTCTGACCCAAAGATGGTAACTTCAGATTTCAGTAAAAATGAGCAATTCCTGAAGACCTGCTTGAGACACATTAGCAAACAATATTCTGAAGCTTGCCCTGAAGTCCAGAAAGCTTCACTAATAACATTCAGATTATATGTATTATATGCTGATTAACATCCATTGAGTCCTTTCTTCCAGAAGGCAAGGGTTCTTAATAAATGAGTTCCAACACTGAGGACACAAAAAAAGCCAAACAAAGCAGAAAGCAAACCCAATAGTAGCACTAACCAATGACGAGTGAGATACTGGCTAAGCTCTTCGAAATGTCCTGCCAAAAGAAACATCTTCCATACTCCAGCATGAAGGATGAAGGAAGTTTTAGAAAGCCAAAATTCAGTATTTCATAGAGAATGAAAAAGTACCATCAGAGTAATCCTGCAGTTGATCAAGCACTGCAGCTTTAGTGCTGGTGCGTTTCTTTGGCTTGACATTTTATTTTTGTAATAAATGATAATGTGGGATGTCTTGTTTTGCGACAAGCACAAGCGAGCGAAGCAGTTTAGCTCTGAAAAGAGACAGTGCCACTTCAAAGTCCATCTGCCCTGCAAACCACATCCTGCACACCATAAAATGAACATTAGAGTGACTTCAGGTCAAAAACTAAATATTCAATTAACTATCAGTCTGATTTAAAACTATTTCACCTGCTAAGTCTGTCTGTCTTAACAGTGGTATTAAAATAGTTAAATATGTTATTGGAAGAGTCTGAAAGTCACTAATAAAGTTGCAAAACAGGTGCAAACCGTCAAATTACATCCCCACAGGAAAGTCACCGTTATCATTTTACCTATGGAATGCTCCGTTCCCACTGCAGAAAAACCACCAGTGCAGCTGCCACTGCTGCCAAGCTGAGAAGCCCCAAATAACGGAGTCAGAGCAAGCGCTGGTGTTCAGGAGTCCAGGAACCAAAAAAGCAGGCAGACTGTGAGGGCTGGGCTGAGGGGGAGGCAGAAGTGCTCCTCTTGACAAGCTAGGAAGGGCAGAAAGAAAGGAAAAATCCAAGGGGAAAGAGAGACTCTGGTAGCTAGGCAGCAGTGAGATTCCATACACTCAGGAAAACAGAATAATCAAGTGCATTCAGCAAGGGAGGAAGGAGAAAAGAAAGAAAGGATCATATAGAAAAAAACCAAACCAAAACAAAAACCAAAACACCTTCAACTAAAATTAAGGGAGAAAATAAAAGTCCAGGCAAGCAGAAGATCCAACAGAGGACAAAGTAAGAAGAAATAGCTAAATATCTGCATGACTCCAGTCAAGTACTTCAGGCCTTTTCCTAGTTTAAAATCCACTGACCACCATTTACCCCCATAAATAAATGCAAACCTTGGTAGCTCTAAAGTCGTAGATTCTCCCCTACTTATGGACACATCTCTTTTAAATTATTCTCCTTTTCTCTTTCTCATGAGCATCAAGAATGCCTCAGTATATAGAGCTAATCCAAGACCCAACTGCTGCAACCACTGTCTGCACTAAACCACCTACAGCAGCTCAAAAAGTCACCACACCTCCTGGGAAGGCTGCCTCTGCTGCTCCAGAACCTCTTGTATTATCATTCATCAAAGCACTCAGGGATGACAAAATCAGCCCTCCTCAGGTGAGGCTTCAAATTATAAAGATCTTTAAGGTATTTGGTCAGTGCTGGAAGTGCTATGTTGTGCCTCAATTCTGCTGCTCTCAAGCTGGAGTTAAGACCTAGAACATCCTCTCCAAAATCCTGACATCATCATGTGGTACCCACATTACTAGATCCATTTTTCCACTCTTTCGCTGCCTCTTCCTTTTCATATTTCTTGCCAATCTGATTGGCACCAGTTCCCTCCTTTCTTTATTCTGCCACCTCCTGCATAGTCCAGCCTGCTCCTACACAAGTCCTACAGCCTGTGCTATCCAACAGAGACTTTTCCTCCCAAACATCTCCCTGACACTGCTGTCTTGCATGAGCTCTCCCATGCCATGATCCCTAACGCTTCATACAGGAGCTTCATCTTCCAAGGCAATGACTCCCAGATGCCCAGTCCTGCTTCACCCGGTCACCACCCAGTTCCCTCTGAGATTGTCAAACCCTCACCATGGGCTCTCTACCTTGGCTTATCATTCAGCGCCTCACCCCACTAAATCAGAAGGCATACCCTGACCACAGGGCTGGGACCTTTTCATGCTTTGTGCAGTATTCTAACTCGCCACTATTCATTTCCAAACTCTACTGTCCCTCCTCTCTCAGCTACTCCCAACTTCCTCAATTCACCCTTTGCTAAACTACAGCTCAGTGTCTCATCTCTGCCCCATCAGGCTCACAGATGAGCTGCTCCTAGCAGGGAGCCTGGCTCACCACACACCAATAAAGCAGTGTGTAAATGCATGATGCTGTATTAGCAGTGATACCAGTAACAACATTCTGCTGTTAAACAAGCTGTCCTAGAGTCATTTGTGCTTCCAAGAACAAAGCCTAATAAATTCAGGCTTATCTCCTAATTTATCCTCCTCACGGGCTAACGTGAAATGGGATATACCTAAAGCACACACTCTTTGTTTGTCCTTAATTATAGGCAGCATTATGCTGCCACAGCAACTAGGAAAGCCTAAGCCACCTTAAGTGATACAAGATACTGCACAAAGGCTCAGACCCTGCCCCATCTCCTGTCCCCACACCACACTGTGATATATGAGGGTCACGTTTGCTCTCTGGGGACAGGGAGCAGCCACATTCCAGCAGCGTGGCATGGCACTGGCGAGATGAGGCAAGCCCCTGGTGACACCTGCTCCCTCTCCATTTGTGCATCTGCATGAGGGCTGTCTTGATCTCCCTGGCTCCATGCAGAGAGGAAAAGGAGGACAGGAGGGCATGCCCTCTCCAGTTCCATGCAGTGGGGAGGGCACCCCATGGATCAGGCTGCTCCAGTCCTCTACTCTAAATCCAGAGTAGGGACTCATTAAGGAGAAAACATTAATTATGTATCTGGCTGCCCCCGAAACAGCTGGATGCTCCAGTTCATCTGCACATCCACAGCTCTCCCTCAATCTGCAAATTTCTCAGCTACTGTTCCCGAGCAGCGACCAAATGGTAGCAAGAGAGTGGGGCTTTTGGGGACATTTAACAAAGGAGGGATGAGGCACTGAGGGGCTGCTGGGCTGCATTAATGCCAGCAAGCCATCACATCCCTGAGGAGCCCAGCTCCTATCATATTTCTATGGCACTGTGAAACGGGGGCAAACCATGCATGGGGTTTGAATGCATCTGCCAGCAAAGCAGCCCTAATCAGGAAGGGCTTGTACCCCACTTTCTGAGGTAACTAGTTCAAGTTAAATTTTCCCACATCACATCAACACAAGATTTCTAGGGTGTGGATTACGTTTACTGTGGAAGCTTTAACAAGTGACTCTGCTTTTTCTCTCGACCTGTGATTCATCAAGAATTTACTGTGGTTACCTGCAACTATAGCAGGGATCTCTGTTTCAGCCTCACAGACTAGCTTAACTATCACAGGTCAGCACAAAAATCTCTAACTCGGGATCCAGTGAATCACAGATTTGCTTCACCTTTTGATGAACTACTACTTATTCATAACCCAGTTTTTCATGTTATCTGTCAAAGAGATTTAATTTGTGCCAGCTCTGCACAAAGCCAGGATACCTGTGCACCCCAGCAGTGTAGAGGGCAGAAGTTTATAGCTATTAAATACAGGGAACTGTGAACTACATTATGAGCTTAGCAGAAATATAATTCTTGCTTTTAACAGGACAGAGATTGACAGGCTGAAGTGATTTACCTAGAAACATCTAAAACATGACAATTTATTAAAAAAAATATGTTTCTCCATTTTTTTTTTCCCTCTGCATTAAATTCTGAAAGTACTGATAGTCATGGAATAATCAGGTTTAACAGGTTAGCAGTAATATATGCCTCAAGTGTTCCTAATACATCATAATCTCCTTTCAAAGAATTTGCATCACTGTCAAACTGAACTACTGATTTTCAGTTGATGCTTTTAACATGTTTCTATGGTTACTTTCCAAGGTCGCATCAGAGAAGCCTGAACAGCAGTTTGGAAAGACAAAAGGCATTTTGCATCCTTCACCATATTAAATAATTTATGAAAGTTAAGGCATCCTCGAGGAAAAAAAATCATAAAAGAATAGGTTCTGAGGTTATTTTCTTTGCAACAGTTTGAAGCGCAGCAAAATCAATATCTCTACAAATGCTTTCAAAATGAGACTATTTGACTAATGTTCCATATGGTACAAAATGCTAAAGAACACATTCTAAGTTTAGACCTATATGCACAAGCCTACATGAACTGCATGAATGGACTTTAAAGCAAAATGTAGACATCTAATTTGCGGCTATCCGCTTCATCTTTTAAATCAGGCACAAGGCATTGTCTCAGTATTCTAAATTTAAAAAATGCAAAAAAAACCTGAAAAAATGAACTAAAACCAGTAACGACAGGCTTTATTATTTCCACCATTTTTTATTCAAAGCCATACAGATTTCATCTGTCCCCTAAATGTTACAAATTTTGACTAGTGTAATGAAAGCTTATACAAAAAATATCTGAATTCTCTGCCTACCACTACACTAGATCAGAGTTTATTGGAACTAATTGAAGTGTCTAAGGCTTGGAACAAAAACACATTAGTCATTTAGTGGTTGTGCTAATATTGCTATGCCTTTCCTGCAGTTTCATTAGATACAGACTGCTTCAATACCCTAATCATATGCTCAGTCACAGCACAATCAGGACACAGAGTACTGACAAGCTGTCCCACCATGCCTAAAGCTGATAAGGTGTCTGCTCTATGAGCAACCTCAATTATTGACTATATTTTATGGTCAATCTAATGACCAAATGCTTATCAGTGAACCATCAGGTGCCTGTAATAGGATAGTGACCCTTAGTTTATATGTACCATTACTGCTCATTAGTGAATAATTAGATTCTTTAATCCAAATTCACAGGCATTAAAATATGATGGAATATCCTGACTCTATAAAAAGACAACTATGCTTATTTTAACTCTTCAGATGTTCAATTACATTACTCAGAGATTGTATATTTTGTTAAGAAAATCTGCTCACAAAAAGCATTATCATGTGCAATGTTTTATATCATGCCTAAATTGACACGGCTTTCCCAAACATGCAGGAGGATGATGAGAGCGGAAGGATAATGGGTGTGATTCACCACTGTGATTCTCCAGATTTATTATTTTAAATGGTTTTAATCTAGCAAACATTGCAAACAATATAGAAACCTGAAAACTAGTGAGTGCTGTGTCTGGAAGATTAATTTTTTGAACAAAAGCAGGTGGATAAAAGGGAAAGGAGTTGAAACTATAAAGTTATTTCCCCACTTCAAAGGCAGCAGTATCACAGCAGCAAATGCAACCCTGTAAGCAAACCAGTTTGAGAAGATCAACAACATCAAACAAGACGAGAATTTTAGAAGAGGGACTTAAGCCAGTTTGTGTTCTGATCAGCGCTGTTCAGGGTTGCTTGCTTAGATACAGATTTTCATCTAAACAGTTTTGATTCCTCCTCGCTGCCCTGTCACTGCTCAAATCTTCCTTCCAGCTTGTGCACTGGGGGCAGGCATCCCTGTTCTCCAAACGGCACACCCCCACCCAGCTGCACAGGCACTGCTGCCACCATTGTCACCAGCCACCAACAGCCGGAAATGCCACGTTAATGGTGACAGCTTCGATTTATTGGGGGCCTTGATTCTTCTCCCAAGGGAGTGGTATTTTCTTTTTTGTCAGAGAGCCCATTAACCTCTTCCCAAGTACGTGCCCATTCTCCTTGCTGCCCTTCTCCTGCTTGATCTTGGAAACACCATTTCCTCTCTTCCCCCGCTGTTCACCTAACAAGAAAACCCAACTTTGTCATAAAGCTTATTATAGCTTTCTAACAAAATATGCCAATATTTACTTAGCTGCAAGCATAGCCCACAGAAGGGTCCTACGACTATCTCACATATTTTCCCTTAGTAGTATAAAGTTTGTTCAGTTTTCTTATACAAAAAACCCACCTGCAATCTGGTATAAAGTGTGGAGCAAGAGGCAAGGCACAGTTCATGCCACACCATGGGACAAAGCCAGCTGCATTCTTCTTATATCTGAAGAATGAAAGAATAAACTTCTCTTCAAATGTAAGGGTGAACTGGGAGTCTCCTCACAGCCATCCATGAACATAAGCTGCGCTTTTTGCCCTGGCTTTCTCATTCTGCCAGTGACCTGCTGAGAAGCTACATTTTCTGCTAAATCCTCTGGTCCTCTGGTAACATGACCACCGAGTAATGTCTGGCAATTTGCTTGCGTGACACAGTCAGATGTTAATCAAAGCTTTCCTCCTTCTGTGACAGATCACAGTGAGGAAAAAAGCTTAAAACTGATTTAATTTCTTAATACGCTTCTGTCTGCTGTCTTTAATATTTGGCTTTGATTTCGAATACTTAGCGCTTCTCTGCATTTCTTGGTAATGAATAAAATACTCTTTTTTTAAAGCAGAACATAATTAAGCTTGAAGAAATTAAATACGACATTCAAATGAGAAAGAGCTTTGGATGAATATGTAGATTTGGGCTGCACATATGCTTAACAAAATCAATGCATTCCCTGCAAAGAATATCTTAAAGATACTCATTTTAACCATGGGGACCTCTTATGACAGGTATCCTTATTGTTTCATCTCTTAGCTGTTATTTTCCAGGTGAGGACATGAACTCTCTGTCCTGTTTTCAGAATTTGTGACCTTACAAACACAAAACTGATTCTCATCAAGGAACAAGCTGGAGTAAAAAAAAAAAAAAAAAAAAAAAAAAAAAAAAAAAAAAAAAAAAAATCCGGTACAGATCTCCTGGAGTAAAAAAAAAAAAAAAAAAAAAAAAAAAAAAAAAATCCGGTACAGATCTCCCTTCCCAGCCACAAAACAGTCCACAAGCAAGAGTATAAGGGTGTTATTTCAGCAAATAAAAACTCCAGTTTTAATGTGAAAAGGCATTTATATGTGGCTAGGAAACCATGTCACAACCCAAAAGCTAATTGTGCTAGGACCTGTACAAACACAGTGAATGCTGTTTCATGAAAAATAAAATTGGAATATTTTATTCATGTGGAAAAAAAAGTTGCATCTAGTGTTGCCGTGGCTCAGGAAATCACAGATGCAGTTTCCACAAGCACCCTATGAAGGCTTTGTCTTCCAAAGTAACTAACCCTGCACCCAAATACACTGGACATTAACATATATGCATATTTTTGCCTAGCTACTTTATTCCTAAGGCAAAACAGCCCTTTTAAGAAGCCAAAGTTCCAACCACAGCTCCTCTTCCAAAAGGCTCATGTAAAAAGTTGAAGGTCCTCAACAGACTTGGTAACAGAGAGGGCAATGATTTGCAAAAGAAATAAATATGTGTGTGTGTCTGTGTGACTGTCAATATATTAACTGCATTTATTCCAGTAGAGAACAAGAACAAAATCTGCCAGGCTCTGTATAACATGAGTAACACACTGGCCTTGCTATGAAGTTCAGATTTTAAGTGGCTGAGGAGTTTCAGTATGGGAAAAAAAAATCAGCAAATATAACGAATGGGGACTATAGGATGACTACAGACATGACTCTTCTTTCATCTCCAGGTGCTTCCTGAGAGAGGATTAGCTGAACAGAGAGATGAAGGAGAGACAAGTGAATGCTGCTGCAAAAGAGTCAACGCAGAGATAGTCTTCTTCGTCAACATGTTCAAGGCTGGATGGTGCAAAGGGAAGCAGACAGCAGTGGAAAGGTTGAAGCAAAGAACCCTGAGAGCCCATTTACTGAAGAAAAACTCCCAAACTGGTGATATCCTAATATTTGTGGCTCCTGGATAAGCCATTTCTGCCAGTATCTGTGTCGTTTCTCACTCATCCTTGAGGATTTCCTCCTCTTCCTTTCCCCTCCTGCCGAGACGACTGCATGGTTTGAGGGTGGAGGACTCAGCACAGAAACTTTGATCCATTGAGGTCCCAATGGCAGAAGAGTCAAAAGAGAAGGAGCAATGGCAGAGTGAGCCTCTCCTGAGGTTAGTGCCAGAGTTAGGGGAGCAGCCTGGCCAGGACTTTGTATCCACCTGATCTGCTCAACCTATTTACAAGTGCCAGGGATCAATGATGGATCTCTCTCCCACACAAAATCTTTGTGAGATTTTTTTTTTCTTGTGTTTCAACAACAACAGAATAAAAAACAAAAGTGCTTTGTGCACAAAAATTTCCATCAGCCCTGTCCATCAGTTTAAAAATTCAAGAGAATCCATTTTGAATATAGGAAACATGAGTAGGGAATAAGCAATGTACTAATGGGGTTTTAAAATGTTTTAGCTAGCACAGAGCTGCTAAAGCTATAAAATTCTGATTCACTCAAGGCAAAGACAGATTCATGAGAAGCAATTAAGGCCTGATCCAACATACAATGATGTCATTTGCAGTCTTGCTGCTGACTTCAAGAATCTTTGAATTAAGCCAATGACATCCACTTCACAATAAAAACTGAACTGAATTTTGCTGACCAGTGACAAAAGCATCACTGAGAGAAAATATTTTGAGTCTTATTTTATACTATTAGGCACTGATTTCTTTCTCTCAGTTTCAAGGAATGTATTTTATTTTCTGGCTTCCCAGTGAAAGGGAAAAATCTTTGCATTGCTTATGACATGCAGATTAACACTGAAATACATCCATAGTAGATTAAGCTAAAATCATACCCACAATATGAAACACACTAACAAAAGCTGTGCTGCAGTCCTATCTAAATACTTTGGAAAGGATGCATCTGTCTTTGCTTAGGAAACTAAACAAGAAAAGAGACATCTGAGCTTTTCCATTTACCTTTCCTCTCCATTCCCACTGATCATTTCAGATACCTATTTTTGAATAAAACAAACCATGCTCTGCAGGCCACTATTTCTCTGCGTTGACTTTAAGCCCACAGCACAGAGACAATCCACCAACTTACATACAGTGTTCCTAGGGTAGTCATTTCCCAATCTCTCGTGTACAGACAGACTGTGATATGCAGGTATTTGACACTTCAAATCATTGTACTATGTTCTTTTAAAAAAAACAGAACTTGGAAAGTCAAGCTCTTTCTGAGGTCAGATTGTAACTTATAGTAAACATCATTTATTTAATGGTACAAAATGTTAAAGACCAATGAAAAGGAAACAATACAATTACCATTGTGATTGCATTCTTTGAGGGATTCTCGGTGCATAAATTTTACTTTAGTGCCATTCACAGACATACGCTTTCCAATATTGTCTCAAAATATGTTCAGTTCTGAATTAAAAGAGGAGTTGGAAGGCAAGTACAAAGCCCTGAGTTTTGTTGTTTTAAATACCATCTGCTTGACAGCGTATTTCATTTAATCAACACTGCTAATTACAACAAACATCCAAACAAAACTAACATATTTTTGTTATAAGAGACCAGAATGGAAAAAAAATTATTGTTCTGGTCTACTGCAAAAAGAACAATGTCAAACTGTTCTAACTGTTTCTACAACCATGGAAAAACTTTTACTTGGACACATAGGCCATGCTACTAGATAAAAAATACCTTTTTTTTAAATCTAGATCTGAGTGAAAAAGACTTGTTACTTCAGCTTGGTCTCCCAGGAAACCTACAGAATAGCAGACTTGTGGTGAAGATGGCCATTAAGGACTAGACAAAGCCCAACACATGTTTTCTTGGGTTTTGGTCAATAGAGGTTCCAGGTCTCCAGAGAGACAATCGGGGTGTCCCCATCCCATCCCTGCTCTCCAGTGGCAGCAGAAAGCCACAGTCATGACCAGGTGACCTTCAACAACCATGGCAAACACTCAACAGTATTTCCCAACAGTGTGAAGTCCCACGAGCAGTTGGAAAGCAGGAAGAAAAGGAAGTACCTTATGAAGAAGGAGGCTGCAGCCGAGGTGCCTGCCGAGACCGCGGCTGGAGCCACCGCGCTCTGTGAGGCTGCCGTGCCGCCCGCGGGCTCCGAGCTCTGCTGCCCTGAGCTGACCTGGGCACTGGCAACGTCCCGGCCACTTTCTGGCGCTGCTTCTGCCTGGTAGAAATAAAAACAGACCTACAGGTCAGTACACTTTAATACATGGCCATGACAGGGAAAAAATTCACACAGCACTTCCAAAGAGAGTCTTTGCAAGGGTGAAGGCAGAGATCAGTGGCAGGTGAGGAGTGATACAGGTGGGCAAGTGTACCAGAGTAGGTTCAGCCAGAGAGAAAGTAAAAACCATGACCACAGGGGAGGAGCAGAAAAACACAGAGAACCTTTGTGAGGAGTAATGCACAGTTAAATAGTTTGACAGGCATGAAGAAATGGAAAACGATAAGCAGAACGCTTTTGTTTTACAGTGTTATTTGGGAGCTGGCAGAACTGTTTATCTGGCTCAGTTATGACTGTCAGGAATTATTTCTCAGTGGCACATCACCTACAAGACCTATCTGTTTAAGAGGAACTAACCAAACAGCCACACTTGTAATATGTTTCCACATGAATAACCCCAAGAAGTAAATAAAAGAAAATTGATTTTTTTAGAAACATATATACAGCCATGGTTTTCAGTTATTTTTCTTAGCAGCACAAGTGTACAACACTTTCCTCCTGCAAACTGCTCCAGTGGAGGAACAGGAGAGACTGGAGATTAAGCATTTGAAGTGTCTGAGACATTGTCTGGAAGGGGGCAATTGTTTTGAGATTTTGCCAAAATTTTAGACATCTCTATTGTGAAATTGAGTCAGGTCTATATCTTTATGTTTAGGCCACCAACTCTTTCAAGCACCGAGTTCAATTAAGCCCCATCAGTCAAATACTCATTGACAGTGCTGGGAAGCCTCCTTTTTGGAAGAACCTGCTCTCTGTCTGGGAGTCCTGAAGATTTAATTAAAGATGACACCACAATAAATATTTGTCAAAAGAGTTAATTGCTTCATGTGTGATAATATATGATGTTTCTGTCATCTGAAATACTACTTTGACATTTCCAACTAATTAGCTAAAATAGATTTCAGGAAAGAAGACAGCATTGTAATGAAGCACAAGCCAAATTAGGTACTTCCTGGGATGCCACCAAATTTTAAATTTTGAGCTGCCATAGATCATGTTTTACAACTACAGATATGCAGACATGGCAATAGGGCACTCCCAGTTACATACACACCCTCAATTTTCTCATACACTGACAATACAAACAGAGATTTTCTCATGAGAACTGAGGCAACCCAGTTATTAGGTACCAAGGAAAAAACTTTGCCAACCAAGAAGTGCTCAGCTGGTGCATGAAAGCCTGTCTGGAGTTTCATCTGGACTCATTCCTATAGGTTGAGTGCTGTATTCCCAGTTCCCAACAAAGACAACAAGAATAAAGTGCACCCAGCTCTTTTGAAGGTCTGCTCTTTCAAGATTAGTACTATTTATCAGTATTATGGAGTGGCTGACTAATGCTTTACCATAGAGTGCTACACAAAAAAGTACTTTTATAGAGCTCACCAAAGAGATCTAAGACCGAGACACAGAATAATATTCATGCAGATTAATTTAATCCTAGTGAAGCTACTCACGCTAGAAGCCAAACCGGAAACTTAAAACAATCCTCTGCAAAACCCTTCACTTTGTAATACAGAAACCTCATCAGATCAGATTTCTCTGTGATGAAAGCAGAAAGACCAAGCACTGCTAGAGATCAAGATCAACACAAAGAAATGGTCTGGCAGGAAAAAAGTACTTTAAAAAGGGGGTTTGTCTGTCTGTCCTACCATGATCTACTGGCAATGACAGCCAGGAACAGAGAAGCTCAGAAAAGGATCAGATCCACTCACATGGTTAATTGCTTATAACCAAGTGATGGAGTAATGAACCTTGAGGGGGTCAATAAAGCAGGTATTTGATCATTAATGCACTGAAGCAACAAATGTGTGGTATTGACCTATACCAGTCACAGAAAGAATATGGCATGTGGAACAACATGCAGATGGATAAAATCCAGTGCGACACCTGAACTTCAGAGTTACACGAACTGACCCAAAGCACTGATGCAAGTGGAGCTTATATGGATTCAGCAATTTACAAACTAAGAAAATCTGCACCATAACCTCTGGAGCTGGCATGTGGAGCACACAGAGTGGCACACTAGGGACTGCCATGCTCAGCAGCAGTGGCACGATGGCCAGCAAGAGGACTCAACCTGCAGCCACTGGCAGGATAATAATATCTGTGTCTGAATACTGCCCCAGGTTCTGTCAGATAGACAACCATAACCCTCTGCCACAGAAGGTGCTGTCTCAGATTAAAAATTACAGGATCAAATCAAATTCCCAAGATTTTTTCACTCACTTTCAACAGGGCTATACTAGACAAGAGACCTTGTCAAAAGAAAATTGTGTTTAAGCAACATTTTGAAAAAAAGACAGGAGCAGCAACATGTTCCAAACCAATCAGACTAATTAATGTATAATCTAAATGATGGCATGATCTAAACCCAAGTATGAAATCTGTAGAGTTAGCACAAAACTTCATTGAATTTTACAGCAAAGTACATCAGACTTGTAAGAACTGACTGGAATTTCTTAACAGATCAATTCCTATAAAAGCTATTCACATTTAACAAAAATATAAGCCATGTGTAACACACATTCCTTTTACACTGCTTTTTTATCTCTATGAGAAGTTAAAAGTCTGAATTTCTAAGAGACCAATGATTGTGGACATATCAGGCATGTAACTTGAAATATCCAAATCAAACCTGGTATTTCAGATGGCAGATGGTTAATATACTTTCCAAACCAATATATCTAAGTTGGATAAATTGCTGTTCCCACATTAAACACATTTGAAAACTCAAACTGTAATTTCTGTTTCTGTAAGTTTTATTCTCAGTTCTGTGTGAACATAAGACGATGAAGAGAAGCCAACGAGAAGGGGTTTTCTGATTCTTGTAAAGGAACAAAAAGTGAAGATATACAAGGTAAAATCATCAGAAGACTACTGCAGAAGACAACCCATATAATTTTCATTGTCTTTAACTACCCAATTAATATTAAACACAGAGGTAACATCAGTTTTGCTGCAGGATGAGAAGCTGAAAACCAACAAAACTTCTTCCAAGTTTAGGATTCATTTCAAGGACTGTTTGCACTGTCCATAGTGACAGGATTTTCCAGCAATATGCAGCTCTCCCTGAGAAGCTACATCTCTCAGGTGATGAGGAAGGCTCAGGTATGAGGAAATTTATCAGGTCCAGGTCATTTACCCTGAGGCAAGAAAACTAAAGACAAGTAATGGGACCCTCCCAGTCTGCCACACCACTAAAAGAAAGGGCTTTTTTTTTTTCCTTCTTTTTTTTTTCTTTTTTAACTAAATACATCTCACTCATCTCAACAAATACTACTCTGAGGACTGTGTGGAAAACAGAATTCTTCAGAGGAATCTGAGCAACTTTTGACTCTTCCAAGCATTCAAGTCTGCACAGAGAGAAAGCTCCAGACTGCAGCTGAGAGGGAACTGTGCTTCTCCATTTAATGAATTTTCATAAATCATTAATGATCAAATGCAGAAAGCACAACCTTGTCACTATAAAGTGTTACTGACTGCACTGAATATTTAAAATGTCATAGGGCTCCCTATCCAGAGAGTAATGTTTGTTTCAATTTTCTAAGAAAATACTTGCTGAATAAAAGCCATTGGAAAAAAAAAACCTCTGGAAAGATGCTAAACCTCAAAGGAAGGATTTCCAAAACTACTCTATAGGATCCCTTCCCTCTACTCTCTCCAAAACCACATGAAAACTGGCACCAGTAAGAGCACAGCAAGGATGACGTTTGAAAATGTCACACCAAGCATTCTGCACGTGCAGGAATGAGCAATGTCTTGGTGCTTCATGTCAGTGCCTGTCTCATGGACAGGAGGGTTTTGGGACCAGGTCCCAGCACCCATCCTAAGGACATGGGGCCAGGTCAGCCACGCTGCATTCCCAGCTGGCAGCATCCACAGACACAGCTGAAGTTGGCAGGGCCACGACAAGCAGTTACAGCATGGGTTGTTCCCAGTTAAGAGGGCCAAAGGCTGGGGGAAAGGGCAGGATGAGATGGGGGTGGCCTGACAGGCTGAGCAGAACAGGAGCACCCCCTGATTACCAGCACACAGGCTCACTGTTGTGACTACATGGCAGGAAACATCTGCCCAGGCTTAAGCAAGTCAGACTAGTCCAAAATTACACTATAAAGAAGCTGGCCCTAGATGAAATTTCCAGATACACATGACTCTGTCAGGCCATTACCATCCAAAGGACAATTACAATTCTAACTAGCTCTTTACACATTTGAAGAGCAAAGCCAAAAACTAAGTGATAATGTTTCCAGTTTTCTGAGTATTTCCATTCTCTGGACATTGACCTTTGTCCAGAGAATGTCCAGGAATCCAAAAAAGCCAAACGAGGTCATGTCATTTGGTGTCTGAAAAGCATGCAAAATATTTCTCTGGCGACAGGCCAGAAAAACACACGACTATAAAAACCTATAGAAAAATAGATCAGTCCCAGGATAATACTGTCATGGCAAAAGAAAAAACAGAAGGTTGGAAAGAGCTGCAAAAGAGTATTGAGAACAGAATCACTAACAGGGGGATGAAGAAAATTACAAGAGCCTCTACAAATCTGACACACATCTGTTCATCAGAATTGCAATTCAATATAATTTATTTTACTTCAAAAAATTGGTCCTGTGATGAAAGCACTTAACAGGACAGTGCAGGTAAAGCACTAAGTGCTCTGGTACTGCCTGAGTGTGTACTGGTGACTTTTTCCCTTTTTCTAACCTTTTTTACCCCTTTCTGACTAGCAGGCAGACAGAGAATTTTGAGGATTTGCTCTAATGTACTATTTTCCCTTTTCTGACTAGAACGTCACAGTCAATTAAATTGTAAAAACTGTTTGATGTAATGATTTCGCAAAATATTAAACCTACTGCTTATATATGATAAAACAATAATTTTCCACCTAAATGATTCATGCAAAGACTCTTATGACCTACTACCAGTGACTGGAACAAACATGACGTAAATCTGGAGCTGGATAATGCTCACACTATAAACCCTTCTTTCCCATAAGCGTGGATAAGTCCTGCACACACCTCCTGTGAGAAATGTCTCCTCCTGACTGACGAGCATTACATAAAGTTAACAGGGCAGCATATGCCAGGCTGAAGTGAAACATGTTCTGGATAAACTTTTTACTGCCATTTGGCATTGTTTCTGCCAGGGCTCATTATAAAATAAGTAGGGCGTTTTATAACTACAATACACTACTGTAGTCATTTATAACCTGCAGCTGCGACGTGGTAAGAAGAATGCCTAAACCTGTAGTTTCAGACTTTTATATGCATCTCGTGCTCAGTGTAAATCAAAAGCAGAGCATAATATCCCTCTTTCAAAAAAGGCTTTTCAGCTACAAGAGTTGCTAACGCCTGGCTTATGATCAATCTCTGAAGATGAGGCAGAAGGAGAAAAATTATAGAGAAGTAGAATTAAATAGAAATCGGAGACCCATCTGCTGTCACAGACTGGAAAGTAATATAGGCGATCCAAAGGCAACCTCAGAGTGGTTGCTTTTTGAAATAATCTCTGAATTACTAAAGCAGGTTTAAGGTTTGGATCTTTACCACCAAAAATCATTAGCAGGCTGTGCTCCATGCGGAAAGGACCTCATTCTTTTGGGCAGGGCTCAGACCCAGCTACATCCAGCACTGGCATCTTTGGCAGTACCAGGATGGAGAATCAGCAGCTTCTACCTTCTGACCAAGGACCTTTGATCACAGTCTGACCCAGATCTCTCCTAAACCATGCTACTTGGTCCTTGAAAAATTTTTTAGGGTTCTGGGCAGGCCTCAATCTACAAAAAGAAATGTCTTTCTTCAGATTGAGAATGTGGGCAATCCTTGCAGGCAGGGGTCTGGTAAAGTTGTCAGCACACAGTGAGAGACCAATTCCTTCACATTTCAGCTATTCAGGACACCTATACCAAAGACACAGCAAGCAATGCTCTTCTTTCTTTCCTTCTCCACAGCAATCTGACCGCCAGCCACGTCAAAACACCCTCCTATCTGCACATGTAAAGGCACTGGAAAGTCAGGAGGTCATGAAATGGGCTACCCACAAGGACACAGATCCTGCTGCACATTAACACTCTCAAATGAGGGCTTTTCATGTGCAGTGGATTTAAAACAGCCAGGCTAGAGGAACTGTTACTTCTAATGCCTCTAGGCAAGCATCAGAAAGTGTTGCCCAGAGAACTCCCTGTTGACTTCTATTACAATAGCTACAGCCTCCAAAGCCAAAAAAAATCTACCTGTGTACTTCCCTGGGTATTTATTCAAATGGACAAATATACAATAAAAATCCCTGCTTTTTGTGAAAGGCTGATAAGAGCAAGCAAAGAAATTCATTCTCATAACAATGTAAATTTCTATCATTTTAGGATTGGGTTTCCTACAAGAAGACAAATGCTTTTCCACTAGGACTGACTTCCACAGGCCAGATGTGTTTCCAACAGCCACTTAAACACAGGAGACATGCAGAGCTTTGAATTGGGAGAACTTGTGTCACCTTCTTGACACCACAACAGCATTTCTCAATGATTTGGGAAACTCAACAAAAATCTCACCGTATCTTGATTACTCTCTATTCAGCAAAAGAAATTACCATGTTCTCAATTTCATTAAAATCACTGTATTGTTATAATGATTGACATACAGTGTCATCAAATAAAAGAAAGGTGGACGGAGATTGTCATACCTAATTTCTATCTCAATCTCACTTGAACTGCTTATATATTAGATGTAGCTGCTTTAAAAAGAACATCCCTTGGGATCAATTTGCCTGACAGCTACCACATGGAAGGCACCCATTGACTAGTAGCTCACTTCAAGAGGCACAAGCCCTCATTATCTGAAGGGAAAACTGGCTCTTTATTACACCCACATTTAGAGACCAAGGTTCAGTTACAGGCAAGCTCACAATGTAGCATTAAGTTTGCAAAGACAAGGACAGCTATGATCATTTGGATCATTGTTGAAAGACACTGAGGTCCCAAATTAGGGATAGAGCTGTGCAGATGACACTCTTTTCTTGTGGGTTTGCTCCCAGTGTTGGGGCCATGTAACCCAGACATGATTCACCATGACTAGAGTGAAATCTGAAAGACTGCAGATGTCCCAAAGCTCTCACAGGTAACCAAATTCCAATAATAAGGAATTCCAGAAGAAATACCCAAGTGTGATTGTGCAAAGAAGTGACAGGTGAGAACTGACATAGATAAGCCCACATAAAAGGGGAAAAACAACCTAAATGACTACTCAGCAATACTGAGCTCAAAATTTGCAGCTACAACTTGGAAGATCTAAGGGCCATTGTCAGTCCCTCTAAATCAAGATGTAGCAGCAGCCAAAAAAAACTGAAACAGCAAGCAGATTTTGGATATCACAAGAACAAGGAGAATGTCCACATAATGGGCACCACGTATTGAATCTAGTACTGAATCTCAAGACAGGGTAGTGGAGTAAGGGAAATTACAGAGATAAGCAAGTAAATAATTAAGAACTTAAAGTAGCTGCCCCAGGAGAAAAGATGAAAGAGCCTGGGACTCTCGCTTGGAGAAGGGAAGATTGAGGACAGCCTGACTGAGGTTTACAAAGTCATGGGGGTACAGAATAAATTGAACAAAAGTGAATACTTCTTTGCACTGGGGTAGTGAACTCATAGAACCTGCTGGCTGTGGAGTCAGAGAGAGTTTCAGGGTCAGAGAGGGTTTGGATAAATTCCTGAACAGCAGGTCTCTAAACAGATCCTGAAGGGAACAGACAGGTATGTGTCCCTGTGAATTCTCCAACTGAGCACACTGGGGAGTATGAGCAGACTGCAGAAAGCAGCCAGGCTCCACAGCTCTCCCTAAATAGCATTTCCAGCTTCACTGCAGGAGACAGCCCTGGGCTAGGCAGGCTGCAGCTGAGACTCAGCAGGATATTACTAATGTTCTTATCATTCCCATTCAATCTCTTCAAGAGAATCTCAGTGTAACTAGCAACAGGAGGTTGAACTATTCCCATATTCCCCATCAGTACCTCAGAGTCATCAGGAGAGGCTGGAAAGACTCTAGGGGATGTCCACACAACTACCTTGCATGAACAAACTAAACCTAGACCTTTCCCAAGCCAGGCATTACAAGGGCCACTCTCCCCTTCTTTATCCTTCCACTGCCACCTGACCCCTAAAACAGCCTTGTACAACTTCATCACCTTGCACAATTTCATCACCTTCTTTGTCAAGAAGCACAGAGACAGTTCTGAATGGCAGATCCATTATCTTTGCCCAACAACACCAAAAACACAGCAAAAGACTCATGTCTGCAGCACCTTTCAAATTCTTCCTTTGCATAAGGTATCACAAAAAAACAAACTCATTCAGATTTGAAATAGTAGCAGCCATGCAAATCCTGAGGAATTAACTCAGCTATCTCTTCTCCAGGCTGTACAGGCCCAGCTCCCTCAGCTTTTTCTTGTAAGAGAGATGCTCCAGTCCCCTCATCATCTTCACAGCCCCTCCACGGGACCCTCTCCAGGAGCTCTGTGTCTTTCTTGAACAGTGCCCAAAACTGGACACAGCACTCCAGATGTCTCTACTAGGGCTGAGTAGAGGTGCAGGATCACCCCTCTCAAGCTGCTGGCAATGCTCTTCCTAATGCAGCCCTGAATACCATTGGCCTCCTTGTTCACAGGGGCAGTGCTGGCTCGTGGTTAACTTGTCATCTACCAGGACTCCCAGAGCTACTTTCCAGCAGGTCAGTTCTGTACTGGTACATGGGGTTAACCCTCCCCTGCTGCAGAACCCCACACTTGCTTTGGTTGAATTTCATTATGTTCCCCTCTATCCACATCTCCAGCCTGTCCAGATCTTGCTGGATGGCAGCACAGCACTTTGTGGTACCAGCCATTCCTCCTCAGCAAACTTCCCAAGGCTGTGCTCTGTCCCTCCATCCAGAGCACTGATGAATACAGTGAACTAAACCTGAATCAGCACAGACCCCTGGGGAATACCACTGGCTACAGGGCTCCAAGCAGACACTGCATCACTGATCACAACCAAGGTCCAGCACAGCACCTCTCCTCTTTGGCTCTTCTCTCTACTTGGAGAAGAAAATTATCATCAACACACTCCAGGAACTTCCTGGACTGCTTATGCCCTGCTGTGTTGTCCCTCCAACAGGTATCAGGTGGTTGAAGTCCCTCATGAGGACCAGGCCTTCAGAACAGGAGGTTGTTCCTATCTGTCTTTGGAGGACCTCATCCACTCAGTCTTCCTGCTTGGGCAGCCCACTCTCTAGAATGTCACTGTGAAATTATCTCATCGTAGTTTTAGAGTTCTATTTATAAGTCTAATAATCCCATCATTGATTACAGTGACTGTATTCAAATTATAAATCCATTAGCTGCTCAACAATGAAATAAAATCAATAATGCACCTAAATGGAAAAAAGGAATTTAAATGCATACATTAATGTCACTTGAAGTAGCGCTATTTTATGCACCATCTCTAACAAAACTGTGTCACATCATTAGCAATAATGTGAAAAATCTTTTTCAATTAACAGAGCTGATTTGATGCTATGTTCACTAAAGTGGCAATTCATTCCATTAAACACACACATATGAAATGCTTGAAATATCTATGAACTCTATCCATACATCATAAATTCTCTCCTAAGTGCTGAAACACAAAAATAGACACATCATTTTCTATTGATGTTTTTTACACCTCCTGTCAGAAGTTTCCAGGCAGGGCAGTTCAGTGACTCTAGTTGCAAGTAACAAAGAGCACCAATTTTTGCCCCATGCTCAGCTGCTCATGCCACAAAACAACGGGAGATGCTTTCAGCAGTGCTCATACTGTGCACAGCTCAACCATCTGAAGGGCCCACACCCTCACCATTCCAGTGAAGAGCCTGCTGAGAAAATGTCAAATTCAAAGCACTTTCAAAAATAAACCAGGTGATGTTCAAATACTATTCTACACAAGCAGGATAACTGGGCAATCCTACCTGCATACAGCTGTGCAAATCAGTTCCTTTCATGTGCTACAAAGACACCACTGCAAGACTTTCCCCTCCACCAGCCTGCACACGACTAAAGTCTGAGCTCAGCCTGAATTTATTTGGTTTCTCTGCTCCATTAACTTCTGAAGCCAAAGGGTATTATTCATCTCCAGCCCACCCTTAATCCATGTAGCCCATGCAACAGTAGCCTTGTAAAAGCTGCTCTTTCTCAGATCTTGGATGACACCACTTACGAGCTTCAGCCAAAAAGTATGAACCTTCCTTGTATAGAGACTTCTTGTGCTGGGGTGGCATGGGATGCATTGATTATCAGTTCACCGTAGGATTTATAGTGGAGCAAATTCAGAGTATAAATGGACCAGCAGGACACAAAAGAAGCTGAAGGGAGAAAAGTGAACAGAAAAGGCCAAAGAAACAAATTGAAAGGCAAGAGCAGAAAATTTAAATATTTGGGGTACTGAGTATAGCCCATGATACACATGTGAGATGGGAGAATGGACTGTGGACCAAAGGTAAATCCAGTGGATTATCATTTCCACATAATCTCTGAAGTCTGCTTGCCTTAAATCTATCTCTGATGAGTTATAGGTGAAATCTGGGGAAACATTCCTTACTATTGCCTTTGACTTCAACTGTCAACAGAGGCAAGTAGGGACTTGTTTCCTCATGAGAGCTGTAATAGCAACTGCTTAGCCTGGAGGGGTGAAAGATCAAAAGAACTGGTTTCAGGTGGTAATTTGAGCCACAAGAGGGTCTGAGTCCTCAAATAGTTACTCTGTCCCACAACTGTAAAACCAATACTATGGTGGAAGTGTCAAACACAATAAAAAGAAATGCAATCCACACCCTCACCCAAGAAAATGTTCATTTTCCATCTTGTAGCCAATAACCTTTCTGTTAACTCTTGATATTTTTCCCATATCACTCTGATACCTGGAAATACATTAAAATAAAACTCATTTTCACTTTCAGCACCCTGCACTGGGGACAATCTAGAATAAGAGAGCACAAAGGTCCCATCAGCTACACAAAACAGAGGGCTATGCTTTCAGCTGCACTTTTAAAGCTGAACTTCCAACCCACTCTTTCTAAGCCAGTCTGCTCCCTGCTGGGGCAGGGTCTCACTGACAGTGGCAGTGCTGTCCTCCCACATCACAGCCCTCCCTCCGCATTTGCCAAGGCAGCAAAGCTCAAAGCAAGGCACCGACTGCCCAGCTGACATGAAGCAGGCACAGCAAAGGTCTTTTCCATGGGAACATAGGTTAGCATGACAAAGCACTTAGCAACTTGGATCAAAAGATTTCCTTCTGCTGTTGAGACATTTTTTATGGAGGGTGACCAACACTAACTTCGAAAATTAGTATTTTTTGCCACCCCCTTTCCTTTATGTATTTCCGTTACAGGAGAAGTGACACCAACACTACTGGAGCTGAAGGGAAAACAGAAAAGCCTCTGTGCAGTCCCTGCCTCACCATCTGTCTAACATTGACTTCTTCAGGACCAAGATGCTATATGTGGAGTCTGAGAAATGTCCCAAAGCTCAAAGACATCCATATGTCACACGGAAAAGATTTATGGTCAATGCACTGTATTTTAATTGTTTCATTACAAAATATATTTCCCACATTGTATTAATAAAAGGTCACTGAGAAAGCTATCAAGAAGGGTTTTAAAAATTAATTTAAAAATCCATTTGGCATGACATTTATCAAAGTAAAAAAGAAAATGCTGGAAAGTAAATCTTGTCATTGTTCTGTTTTCCACAGTCAGCTTTTTATTGCATCTTTTAAACAAAATGTAAGTCACCCTTGCTATAAACAAAGAGGCTTTAAGGAAAGTCAACAGAGGCTGAACTACTCCCCGACAAATCCATCTGGTTTAGATTAGGGTAAGCAGAAGACTTACTCAAGCTACAGGAAAGCTTGAATTGTGACTAAAATAACTCAGGTTTTTCACATAAGACAAATAAACATAAGTTCTTTAACTTTAGAGTCTATGCACCCATTTACATCTGCTGTGGGTGAACCCTCCCTCTCTGAACCTCACAGACCCAAGCAGTAAGACCTAAATTTAAATTTGTGAGTACTCTCAGGAACATACATTGAGCTTTTGATAATATTACAGTTTTGCATACATAGTCTTTAAAAGTTTTACTTAAGGCACTTCAAATTTTTAGTGCTCTTTTTCAATTTCTTAATGGTGCATTTTTTAACATATTTTTAAATCCATTTACAAACTGGTAAGTATTCAAGAAGCCACAACACTTTGCCTTATAACTAGTGCCAATTGTATATATATAAGTAAGAAACACAGTGTGACCAGGATTTCATTTTGTGTAAGATGAAAGAAAAAGCAATTTTCAAATAAGCTCTATTTCACTGAGATGTCATGATATCACATGGCATGGCTACTTTAGCACTTTTATGCAGTACATAACACTGCATAATAATAACACAGTCATTTTAAAATATACAGTAAGACCTTTTTTTTTTTTTCTACAATACACAAACGCAGCTACTTCTAATAGGCATACAAGGTATCATCAATGCTTTTAATGTTCTACCTCTCAGCCAGATTCCAACACATCTGGGAAGCCCAAACTCCCCTCAGTCCTCTCCTTTTCCATTAAACTGGGCGGCACTGCTGAGCACTGCCTTTTTTTTTTTTTTTTCTTTTTTTCAGTTGAGTAGTAACCTTATATTCACTTGTCAGGTCTAGAACTAAAAAATATAAAATATAAATATATCAATATAAAACTACTTAATTATAGTTGTCAGGTGTCCAGCACAAATCAGCTGCTTACCCAGCTCCCTTCTCTCCACTGTGTTCACTATCTGCTCACACAACTTATCACTGCCACTGGTAATTATTTTTTGTAATTTTTCACAACAGGCCACTTGGGTAAAGCAGCTGATTACATCTTCACCTTTTGCACCTTGATTGCAATCCTAGTCTTCCCCTCCCTGAACCTTCCTGCAGATCCTTAATTACTGTTCCTCTTCACAGCTCCCAAAGCCCATGGTTATTATTTTGGTTTGAGCAGCACCCACACTATGCTTCAAACACACGTTCCTGTTCAAAAAATTTATAATCTATATAATGGATTTTTCACACTTGAACTCCAAACACATATTAAAAATTTACGATGTCCTGCACTTCTGACCCCCAACATTCAGCCCAGAAGTGTTTTCCCAACCATAAGTGACATTACAAGGTAATACATGCGTGTTTGGAGAAGGAGATGAGAGGAGCAGAAATCAAATCTTTTTCTTTTTCCTCTCCACAGACAATTCCACTACCACCACTATTAGAACTAACCTTGAACAAAAAATAGGGATCTGTGAGAAATGTGTGCAGCTGGAAGGTCTCCTGAGATTTGGCAGGTTTGGTACACTAGGGTGTATTTTCACATCCAGAAGGCACTGGGGACACAGCAGCCTGCATCCAAAAAAGGATTTGCTCCTCATGACCTACCTGGGCTCTACCAGCATCATCACAGGCACCATTGGTGGACAAGGCAGGCCAAGACAGACATCCAAGATGAGGAGGACAGAGAATCTCTTGGGAGTGC
The DNA here is from genome assembly GCA_013401135.1 of Cettia cetti. Lineage (NCBI taxonomy): Eukaryota > Metazoa > Chordata > Aves > Passeriformes > Sylviidae > Cettia > Cettia cetti. The sequence goes on along the minus strand of VZUI01030158.1, from coordinate 33,219 downwards.
CTGTTGGTCTTCCACAGCCACAAAGGAAGCCTCAGTAATTATGTTATAATAAATACCTGGGGTTTTGGCAATTAAAAATACCTGAGATGAACCCCAGCCTTTATCTTTGTCTTCCCAATTTTGTAAAGTTAATCCTGCCCACTTCATATGCAGGAGTGAATTAGATCACTAGGAGGGTAGGCAATGGGTAGGAGCATCCCACCAGGGAGTTCAGCACCTGTTTCAAGTACCCTTCGGTAAGGAAAAAAAGGCATAAGTACAGAATCCCAATGAAACAGGAGTATTTACAGAGTGGTTAAAACAACTGGTGTCATAACCAAGAATGAAAACTCCCTGGGAAAAGAGCCACCTTTTTCTTCTGCACAAATGCATTTGTGCAGTGTGTTGCCTAAATGGGGGCTGAAGTCTTCAAAATCGACACATAATAAATAGTACATGAAATGCAGTTTTTTTCTCCTGCAGTAGTTCTTGCTCCATAATTCCTCTAGCCAGACCAGCTTCACTCCACAAGACAGGAAATATCACTAAAGACAGGCCACTATAAGTATGTATGTGCAACGTTCTCTTCTGGGTTAATCTGAAACCTAAACCCTGTCTCCAACTTTAGGAAAGAAAAGACAAAATTATCTCCCTAAGCAGTAAAAATAAAAAAAGTAAATAAATCAAATAAACTTTTCTAATAGGGAAGGAAGCTCAGATGTGAGAATCAACAGAACTCAGAAAATCCCAGTCTTTGAAAAATTGTAAAATTATGTAAGATAAGCATTGGACAAGAATGTCCATGTGGATACTGTTGTAGACAAGGGCTAGACTAGCTGTTTCCTGAAATCTCTCCAATCCTATTTCCTTCAACACCTGTGATTCCTCAGGGGAAGAGCGTAGGGGAAGCACCACCCAAACAACTTCATCAGACACAAGGCTCTTAACAATACAAAAGGCAGTGGAAGAATTCCGACAGACACAAGAAGCACCATCTGGAAAGAGATGCACTCATAGTCTTCAGTAACTACATTTGAGTTTAAATGAATAAAATAACTAAAGAGAGAGGAGAGATAAAACAACCTTAAGACTTGCTTCTCTCCAAAAACTGCTTAGAAATCTAAATGATCCTTGCAGATGACTGGATCACATCCAAGCTGCCTCCAGCACTCACAGTGTTTGTCCTCTCGTTAAAGGTTACTGTTTTCCAGGCTACTGAGTTTCTTTGCACATTTCTAAATCACACTTAAGCTCCGCTGCACTATACACATTTTTCCTTCACAGGGGTTAAATGAGGCAACAGTTTTATCTTAGAATAGCATAGTAGTTAGGGAGGACCACATCTATCAGTCAGCATGGTTAAGCAGGAAGAAATCTGTAGCTGGCTGTTACTGAATTATTCAGGACAAGAATAAGGGCAGACAAAGAATGAACAGACAAATGGAAATATTTCTGCTTTCAGAGTACAGGCTTCTTAGCCCAGCACCTTTCCCATTTTTCCTTCTCTATTTCTGTGGTATACAAAAAACTTAAAAGGCAATTTAAAGGTAACATCATACACCATACATGGCCAAATTGATCCCTAATGCACGGAGCAACATTTTAGAGAAAAGCTTTCATAGCAAAAGTTCCTTATAAACTATGAAGAGCTGAATGGGCCATTTTTCCTTTTCTCAGTGAATGACCTGATGTCAGTGGAGATTCACTGGATTGAAATGAGAACCTCTCAGAGGTGGAATGTGAATTCACAAATTTCCTTAAGAGAGAAAAGTATAGGAGGGAGGAATCAAGTCTCCAAGCCTTTTCAGGAAGTAAACGCAAGTCAGCCTGAAAAAGTAATGTTACACAGCAGCACTCAAATATTTATCTCTGATGATCTTGGAGCTCAACCAGCTGAAGCTACCAAGCAATATTAGGTAGTGTTTACATACAACAGTACATAAGGCATTATGTTAAATTTAAAGCTGCTTGGCACCAAAATATCTGATCTTGCAAGATCTGCTATTTCATCTTTAAGGGAAAACCATTACTTTAAATTGTACACATTTCATTATTACATACATTACCCCTTCATTACCTGAAAACTGGTCAGGAATAAATCTTAGTCAAAACCAGAAACATATTGCATCCCTCTTCTTAGGACAGTTCCATAGACAGCCACATAATGAACTTGCTTTTAAAGGTAGCATTCACCTCTATAAAGATTTTTCCATTTCCCACAAGAGTTCATAAAATGCATGCAGAACACAGGAAATCAACATGAAGGCTTAAAATCCAAGTGCAGTGACATGTACAGGCAAGTGGCTCTGAAGCCACCTCCTGAGCCCCTTCCTCAGCAGCAAACTGTTTTGCAACACATCTAAGCTGCAGATTAATGCTGTGCATCACAGTCCATCAACAGCAACTGCTGAATTGCACACAGCATTAGAAGCTCAGCACTAGACTTAAGGGTCAAGTTCATCTTTGATATAATCCCATGAAGCTCCCAGAGCTTCATGTGTGACAAACTTGGCCTTTAGTGTTTTTCTAAAGGGGTTACCAGGTATGTGATAGAAAAATAACATCACCTGAATGCATGAAGCTAAAATAGGTGCAAAAACATCTGAGGAAAGGATCTCACCATGTGAGATAAGAAAGCAAATTCCTTGTGACATCTGACAGAACATCTTTCAAAGCTCTTTAAACTCTTCAGCTCTTGAAGCATGGCTTAGAATACCATTAGCTGATCCCCACAAAGATAAATATGTATAGATCTCAAATTTTATCCGTATCTCTCTATATGTCCACACACATGCAAACAAAACTGAAGCAGCTGAATTATCACTACTTACTAGACAAGCCTGAGGCAGGAAGCTGTTCACCCTGGAGATACTCCACATGCCCTCGAGGTACTGCTGAGCTTGGATGGTGACGGAGCTCAGGGCACCGCTGAGACCGCTGGGAGCCACCGTCACTTGGACGCTGGAGTTGGGAAAACTGCCCACGCCTTGAGACCATCCGAGTCCTTTCTTCCTCTCTGCCGCAGAGAAGAGATTAGGTGACTTTCCAGGCTGCCTGCCCACCTGCCCAGCAATGAGAGGCAGGTCCCTCTGGGCAGAGACAGTGACCATCCTGGGTACCATGCTGGTCACTGCCCCGGCGCCGGGCGGGAGGTCGGGCATCTCTGGGTAGCTGGTTTGGCTGAGGGTGTGCATCATCTGAATGGCTTCCTGCTTCAGCTGATTCAAGTGAGTGGCACAAGTTTCACATCTGCTCTCTCCTTCATTCCTGTTTTTCTGTAAATAGTCAGGCACTTGAAGCTTGTCAAAAATTAAAGCTGATAATCTTGGGTCCTAAAGAAGCAAAGAAAGGAGGAGAAAACACCATACTCAGTTAAAGCAGTTCAGAAGGAGAGGGAAAAAAAGTTCTCTGATTTGCTCTCCACTCAAGGAAGTACTTTAAATCTGTTCTGGTAACTCTCAGCATTTTCCCACTGAATACCCTAACAGGCCCACAGTGGATTAATAAACCATAAGTGAATTCATTTGTATTAGGCCCAGCATGAAAATTATCATCAGAATTAAACAGTGGAGCTGCAGTGTTCCTCATAACTGCTCATTCTTCTAATTAATTCTCCTTTGGAGACATCTAAGGCACCCGTGTTTCCCATGCTCAGGAACAATGTTAGTTGAGATGCTGAACCTACAAATATAGTAACTTGATTCAAAGGCATATTACCATCAGAAACCCAGGAAAATCAGACTTTAAAAGTATTTTAAAATATTAGTGCATGACCTGGTAAATGTTCTGCTGCCCTTACTCTCAGAAATGATTAATCAAGTGGCATAAAAGCCAGTTTACATGGTGCTGCCCACAGGACTGTTATTTCTGATCTTTGCAACCCAGATGGTCACAATATTCCCTTCTGGTACAGTTGCTTTAATGAGAAATAGATTTGAGCCTACAGCCATGTGTGAAGGTGTGACAATGTGCACACAAGACCCTGATTTAAAAGCAACACCTATTTGTTTCCACAGAGCAATTCCCCACCACCCTTTGGCTAGTTCATTTAAAGGCTGCTAAGACATTTTAAAAGCCAGCACCATGTTTCCACTTCAGAGATAGAGTTACCTATCTCCTGAAACACACAAACGCCTTCCCATCCCAGGCCTGCTACTGTAAAGATTAGTCAAGAGATTAAATCCAGCCCTGTCGTAAATCTGCTATCGAGACTAACACCAGGCAGTAAAACTGACCCAACTTCACACACTCTCATAGAGCTCTCTAAACAATTAAGGTTTTAATGAAATCACAGCACAGCCAAAGGTTTATTTGTATAATTATTTTAAATGAAAATATTTAATTTTCTTGTTAATAAGTAGGACACACATAGCTGGTAAATCAGCCATCCAACATATGCTGGGGATATCCCCAGATTGGCACTTGTTTTTAAAAATGTATTACTTTTTGCCAAGCTGCAATTGCTCTCTAGAAAATAAATGTCCTATTAGAAAACTAATTCTGGTTTTAATTACAATGCACATCAATAAAATCCTTTAAAGAAGTCTTGGCACTGGTACTTTGACTTTACTCTGAATTCAGAAAGTACTAAAATACTGCTTAACTTCTGCAGCAGCAGCACAGAATTTATCTCATGTTTAGCTGTTGGGCTGCTCCTGCAAGAGTTTTTATCTCTCATGAGACACAGCAGAGTGTTGATAGAAACCACTGTAAGTATATCTAGCATCACATAATTCCACAGCCAAAAGCCATTAACCAAAGTTGCTCTTTCTGCAATAATCTTAATTATTGTTTGTTGACCTAAAACAAAAAATACTTCTCAGGCTAAGAAAAGCTACTTCTGCCACTGACTGAACAATAAATTGATCCACATTAGTGGACCAGCATAAAAACTGAAGTGAAAGACACTGTTTCATGTTTGTCTCTTCTCTTTATTGAGGTTTAGATCCTGCTAAAAGTGCCTTTGAAGCTGCACCATTTGCTTACCCTCGTGAGGAAGAACATTCTTTCCCACCAAACCTCCCAGAACATGGTAATACTAAATTAAGAGATATTAGTCAGGGAAAAAAAAAAGTAATTAACATTTTAGAAACTTTTTTCTATCCCTTCAGCAGAAAGCACTATTGGTTAGACTGAAAAAAACACAGAGACTCAGTGCTGCAAGCACTATTCAGCCTCGGGCAAAACAAAGGCCATGCAGTCTATCTCCCAAGAAAAACAAACAGCACCGTGCTCAGTGCTCCTCAAACTTCTCCAAGGGAGAGCCCTCTGAGCAAATAGTCGCTGAGGCTGGCACACACATCCCTTCAAACAGTCCCGAAACACAGCACTTTCAAAGGCTGGGTGCCCCTCTGCAGCCAGGCACATCCTGGGCTGGCTCCTTTGATCCAGGCTGGGCACACAAGGAAGCACCTGCACGTCCCAACTGCATCAGCCTCATCTGGCAATGTTTAAATTGCTATCAAATGTCAAAAGTTTCAAATAAGCAATTAAAGCGAATTACTAGGTGAAACAGGCTTCTCATTTAAAAGAAATTACTTCTTTTGATGTAAAGAAAATTAATGACCCCAATTCTAGCTCCATAAACACAGTTTACAGCATAAGGCAGATCAGAGTCAGGCCTGTCTCGCAGTTACAAAGAAATCAAGTGGATGTCATATTAAAGGGGGGAACAAAAATAATTTTATATATATATATATATATTTTTAGAAAATTACACAGAGCAAAGGCACATATAGCATGCCAAATTTAAACCTCATAATTTATTTATAGTAAAAAAAAAAAGCACCTCATCTCCAATGCTTATATTTTGCCAAGCTTTACTAGGAGCCTCTTAACCCACACATCCAGCCTCTGTGACCCCCAGTTCACATTGTGGCCAGCCTTCTCCAGCACCTCAGGGAGGGCCCAGCTGGATAGTTAGATTACTTTTATTTTTCCACTTTGAGAGACAAAAACACCTGGCTAATGGTTGGGCGTGAAGGCCAGAGGAAACACAAGTTACTGTTAAAAGCATTAACCATAACTTAGAAGTTTAGCCAGCCCCATTAAAGAGGTTTTACTGCCCGGTGACAATGCCTGGGCCTGGGGAGCCCCTGCTTCAGCAGCTTGCACCCTAACAAGGCATGGTGTGGAAGTTACACTCTCCTGTTAAACACAGGGAAGAAATAAAACTTGAGCGACCAAATGTGTGACACACACATGGGAGGAGTGAAGCAGCCAAAGCCATCCTTGCTACAGCTCCACCAGCAGACAGGCAAGCCAAACAAAGTGGGTGTGCAAATCACTGAGGGGAATGGCACAAAAATTAAATGTACAACATACAAGCTTCTGTTCCAAACAATGCTCCAAAACCTCTTTAGTCTGCTGAGCCACAAAGATCATGACTCTTTTGTTCCTCCACAGCATAAATAAAGTATGCTGTCTTTGTCACACCTACTTTCCAAATACTCTTCTTTCCTCCTGAACAAGCAGGATAAGCAGAATACTGTGATGCTGTAACATTCACAGCTTCCCCTCCCACTGCAGAAACCAGAAACCTAATTTCAGACTCAGCTTGTTAACTTTTGCATACAAATTTTAGATCTTCAAACATCACAGACTGTTAGAATTGTAAAAGAAATGGTCCCACTAGGAACTGAGGAGCCCAGCAGCCCCCAGCAAGGTCAGGGCACAAGATAATTACATGTTCTTGTACGAGGACAAATTTTCTGAATGCTTGAATTTACCACTGCTTTTCAGCATGCAGTTCTTACAGACACAAGCCAGCTTGCCAGCTGCTGTTGGGAGATTAAACACACACATGCAAACTGCCCACATGAGAGGAGCTCACAGAAATGGTCTGCAAGTTCAGCTGGGCAGGATGATAAACTTGGAAAACCAGGATTGGGCTCCTGCTAGAACACACAGCAAAACACCCACTTTCCCTCAGCAAGGGAGCATTTAGCCTGAAGCCTGCCTTCAGGCTTTACCTCTGAAACCAGGAGAAGGGAAAAGGAGCACAGATTTGAAAGCACATCCAGCAGCTTGCAACAGTAAGAAGGAAACAGTCTCTGTAATTCAGGCTTCCCTCTCTGATGTACCAGCTCAGCTCTGCTGCCTCCACAGGAAAGCCAGTGAGGATGGAGCAGGGTCTCAGCTCTGGGGGTAACACCACATGCTGCGTGTGGGGCACACAAACAAAACCCACATTTCACAACTGTAAAATACTACATCCCCAAACCACTGCCCTTGAAACTACAGACATTACTCAAAGCAACTGGGATGTGGCCAAAGGGCAGTATCTCCAAAAATCTGTGCTATGGCTTAGACACCAAAGTCACAGCCAGGTTTTCAAAGCATGAAACACCAAATTACCTTCCTGGACCTGAACTATTCTGAGAATTTGAAGCAGTTTGTCACTGATAACTGCACTTAAATTAGATTATTTTGAAATTAGAGCTCAATCTATAATTTCCCAAGTACTTAGAGTTTGCAGTTAGATTTTCTGTTCAACTAACAAGAATAGAGAGGTTTTTTCCGTTGCAAAATAGAAACAAAGATACAAGCTTTGAATCTTACCTGCAGCTACTGACTTCTAACTCCCAAACTAAGCAAGGGAAGAGGAGGCAGAAAAGCATCTGGATTCCCACTTAAGAAGTCCCTGAAGTAATACCCACCCATCTGTAACCTAATCCTTTCAGCGAGGAACTGTGCACAGAGTGCGAACAAACGATGACGAACAAATGATGAAAAGTCAAATTGCCAGCAACCGTCCTCAGTAATTACCCGCAATTTTGCCTGGCACTGGTTTCTGCAGTGCGAGTGTATCCGGAGCAGTATTCTGAATTGAATTAAATTAAAGTCTTGATATAAATGTAATTTAAGAGAAAGAAGAATCACTGAATGTCATGCTGAAATATATAATTAAATACAGACTGAGGTGAACAACATTTTTAAAAGGATGCTTTTGGAGAAAGGAATGTACTATCCCAGTGCAAAAAAAAAAAAAAATCAATGTTAATGATTTTTTGTCTTAATTGTCCTTCCAGATCTCTGCTGCACTGCTTACAAATTAGTTTTTATCTTACCTGACATTGTGAAATACCCCCTAATATCTTCTGTATTGACAAATACCTTGAAGGCTGATGCCTTCTCTCAACTATATAGCAGTCATTGTGAAAACAAACAAACATAAAAAAAGCAATCACTATATTCAGCAAACCCAAAGAGTGCTCAGTGTAATCAAGGAAAATAAAAGAGTGTTAATGATTTTTCTTTTTTATTAAAAGTTTCCAACTATCTGACTAATCTCAAGGGAGTGAAAATATGAGCTTTAAGTCTCAAGTAACCCATGTTGTGAATTCATTCAGTCACTGACCTCATCTTATCAGAATATAAACAATCAAGTAAAAACAAACACATGAAGCTTTCACAGAAACAGAATTCACCTGAAGTCTCATCTCCTGTGGGTTAAGGGTATCTGGAATTTGCAGTGTAGCTTCACTGTCCTTGGAAGCATTCCTCTGAACAAGCAGGAGAGCAATCCACATTTCCAAAGTGAGCAAAACATGCAGGTATTAGGAAAAAAGTAGATACATTTCTAAGGCTGAATTCCATTCAGCCTCTTTACAGTAATGTGTCACTACCTTTAGGTGGAAGGTTAATTTAAGCCAATGGACTGTGGCCCTCCTCCCATTCTATCTCCTAGAAGGATTTCTTCAAATCTCCAATCCCATTATTCTATTTCCAGCCACAATCTGAGGTAGCGCACACAGACATATCCCCCTGACTCTACCCAGTTGAGACTCAACCCAATTTCTTTTCATCTCTGGCATACCAAAGAGTTTGAAAAAAAAAAAAAAATCCAAGCACATTTTCTTACTTATAAAAAAAAAAAATTACACAGTATCTCTTTTAAACAGAGCCCATCTTTCTAACAAAAACCAAGCAATACAATAAATCTGCTCAAATCCACATGACCCTGCACTAAAAATGACTGTGCCGTGTTTAGTTATTCGGCAGCTCCACTGAACTCTATTTATTTCCATTTCCTGCCCACTTTAATGTACTTCAGTGGCCTGCAGTAAAGTTAAAGCAATAGGTGTCTGTCATAAAGATGAATAGTGCTATTGGAATGCATAATACAGTGGAAAGAGGAAATGAGAGCAATCTGGTTTATTTACATCTCAGGCTCCCATCAGCACCTCAACCCACCTCCCAATGGCTTCAGCTGCCTTTCCTGTTATCTTGCTGTATAGACCCCTGCAATGAGTTGGCTTTTAACCTCTCAGAACCAGAGGGGATGAGCTGATCTCCCAGATTTGCTTTCATGAGCTGGCAGAGTACTGGAGCAAACAGCCATGCAGTGTGTTCAGAGCAAAGAAAACAAAATAAAGGTAGTGGTTGCCATTTAAATTAATTAAAAGACACAAACAAAACAAAAGACCCCAAAGAGATCTGCTATCACCGGTAAATTTAGATCAACACACAGGAACCTGACTACTCCTGAAAAACAGTAATTACTGTTTCACAAAATATTACTTTTAATCTTCTTTCTTTACAATCTAATTAAACAGATATTTTACTTGCCTTTGGAAAATGTTTTTCTTAATTTCATCCAATTTTAACATTTGGTGTGTTCTATAAACTACACATCCAAACTAGTATGCAATTTTATGCTTATTTTTAATAGTGTATGACTTCATTTAAAATTTATGACTTTTAATTTGCATGTTTATTGTTGGTTTTAAGTAATCTTTTAATTTTCCCTCTTGGGTCTGAGGCTTAGTATAACTTCACAATGTAAATTCAGTACTGATTTTGTTCATGTGAAAACACCATCTTCCAACACACACTGCTTCTTTTTTAATTTCCTTCTTATTTCTTTTATAAACCTTCAGAAAAGTATTATCACTTGGAACAGCAACCAGTATGTGTAGAAATAGTTGCATATCCATCATCACACAATACTTAGGGTCTGAAAGGCTTTGTTTGATTCTGCTTTCAGAAATAGCCACTTGGATGAAGCTGACTTTCAGAAATTCAGACAAAAACCTCTTACAGAAATTAGACACTTTTGTTTAAGATAAAGAGCTTTCCATCCCTAATTATTTTTTCTTTGAAACCAGGGAATAAATTTTGGTTAGCCTATGAGCACAGAAAATCAGATTATAAAAACTCTGGCTATTAAGAGTCACAGTGGCATAAAAAGTGACAACTTCTCTTTCCTCTTCAAAGCAAACCAAGTGCTCATGGGTTAGAACAGCTACTTGGGAAAATGATGCTGTCTGATGTCATCACATTGAATGCCACCAACTCCACATACAGTTTGAGTTCAGTGAGGCTGCCCAGATAATCGAATAACTCTGAATTTCAGCATAGAGATGAAAATCAGAGCACCACTACACAGAAACACGCTGCCTTGTCAAAATGCCTCAGAAACACCAACTCTAAATATCATTTTATGGGAAACAAAGGCTGTTCCTGCTATTAGAATTCTGTCAACAGTCTGTGTTTCCAGAATTACAAATTGCACTGTGAGCCTGGTGAAACAGACTCCGTCACTGATGAACTCTGACCAGCAACCCAGCGCAGCCAGCCCAATGGACTGGGAGAGGAGTCATACCCTGGATGAGATCTTCATGATGTTTAAGTGATTATAACTTCTTTTGTCCCAGTAGAACTGTGCCCATTTGTATCAGATAGACCTTTGATGAGAGAGTTCAAGAACAGCTGGACACCAGCCACAGTGAAAGCAACTCTAGCTTGGAAAGACTGCACAGGAAAAAAAAAAAAAAGTGCTTGGAACACTCCTCTGCACACGAACCCTACCACTGTTTCAGCCCAACCATCTGAATCCAATTAACAGAACACTCAGCGGCAGAAGTTAGGGAGTGGACACATTTTCCAAATGAACATCATTAGCATAATGTGGATTTAAAATCAACTATAGAAACCACCACTTGGCATTGGATCACGCTCTTAGTGTCTCATTCACTTGCTCATTTTATCAATTATTTGGTAAATGAATACTTGAAGACTGTACAGAAACGATTTAGCCTTCACAACCAAAAGGCTGCGCATTGTGCACTCCCTTGCAAGCTACAAATTACTGCATACAGTGCACAGTTAGCACACCGTGCAGTTTTTATGATTTCAAAAGTGGATTTCACTTATTCTTCATCTTAATTAAGTTCCACTGCCTCAGTTTGACTGCTTCACAAAAAAAAAAAAAAAAAAAAATCTTGTTGGCTGAAAAATTTTGGGTTCACAATTGAATTTAGCGAGTACTGTGGTGGAGTTGAGTTTTAACTTTTTCTCCTTGCCTTGACTTAATCAAGGAAAAGGAAAAAAAAAACCCTAGCAGGGATGACTAGCCAAGGAATGGTGAAGAGCATCTGTAACTCCTCAACCACAAGCTGGAACTGCAGCTGCCTGAAGTCTGCTGCAGTTCCTTTGCTTACTAGGTGGCATGTATGAGACACCACCTCCCTCTCCAAGCTGTTCATCCCGCAGCTCTCTAAAGTGGATTCTTGGATTGCTTTTTTTAATACCACTCTTCAGCAGCACAACTTCAGCAAGAAAATTCACAAATCTGCTGTCAGCTACCTGTTGGTCCTCTGTCTTCAGTCTCTCTGGACTAGGATGGAAGTAAGGTCCATTGCTGTCCCTCAGTTTCAGATAGGATGCCAGGGCACAAAAATAATCGATCTCATTCTGCTCACCCCAGCTTACATTAGAAAGAAAAGATAAATAAGCAGATCCCAAGGGATATCTGCAGGAGGAGAACATTGCCCAAATCAAGTGATCCTCCCATGGAATCTCATTAGGGTGAAGTATGATCCCTGGCAGATAAAACACAGCTGAAGACAGACATTTGAGGAGTGTCTACAGGACAAATAGCAGTTTAAAAAACAAGAATGTTTTAGGAAGTTTGAAGAGTTTGGTTTATTTAGCTTAGAAGAGTGAAAAGTAATCAGAGTCCTCCAGTACAAAAAGTGGTTGCAAAGAGACTGGTGACAAATTGCTTTCTAGATCCACTTGGGTAAGGAAAGGAAATCATTCTACTTTTAAGCAAAGGGCATTGGCAATGGCTACAGAAAGATGTTGAGAAATCTCATTATTTGAGAATTTCTGAAAAGTAGATGAACAATATCTGTGGTAGGTGATCAAGAGACAGATGACCCCATTCCAGTGGGGGAAGCTGGACTACTTTTTAAAGATCTGAAGATTGCTCCCCAGCCCTATGGTTCCTATAGTTTTGGAAAGACAGGCAACATATCTGTGCACAGACTTGCTACTTGGGTCCAAGTGCCACAGACCTCAAAGCATTGCTCTGCTTAGATGACTCAGTTACTATTAGTAACTATCTTGCTCACATCACAGTAAGTTTTCCAACTTGCATCATTTCTGTATTAATTTCATACTTCTTGTCCTAGTTGTGACCCTCTATACACTTTGAAAAATTCTTCTGTCAAATACAGCCCATCATCACTGCACCCAAAACTTTCTTTTATAATTAATTTTATATCCCACTTTCAATCTTCCTGTATAAAGTAAAGAGTAGCTACATTTTGTTCCCTACAACTTCAAGGACCCTTCAACTTTTGGAATCCAAATGAGATGCCTAAACTAGAAGGTGCAAGTCCAGCTACTCCTATCTGTCCATCTCAGTGGACATCAGGTTCAAGCAGTGTCCCCCAGGGTCCATATTGGGACTGGTGTTATTTAACATTTTCACTAAGGGCAGCCTCAGCAGATTTGCAGGTGACACCAAGCTGAATGGTGCAGCTGACACACCTGAAGGACAGGCTGCCATCCAGACAGCTGGACAAGCTCCATTCGATGGGATCTCATGAGGTTTAACAAGACCAAGAGCTGGTGCTGCACCTGGGCCAGGACCCCAGTACCAATCCAGGCTGGGAGTGAAGAGACTGGGAGCTGCTCTGGGAAGAAGGGCTTGGGTAAGAACTGCTTTTATCAATTAAAAAAAAAAAAATCACGCTCACCTGAGTGAAATGACAACACTCTGGTGATCAATATCCACCTGTAACCCTCTTGTTAGGAAGCCCTGCAGTGGCCCTATGAAAACTGCAAGATGTGCAACCTCTCACTATCCAAAGGACTGGTGCAATCAAAGAGGGGCAGCTCCCTTTGTCTGTCTTCTACAAACATAAATCCATGGGGCTATGCCCACAGGCAGACAAAAAACCATCCTGCCCATGCTCAAAGCATCTCAAAAGCCATGTTAGTAGGGTTTATAAACTCTGCTAAGGCATGGGATATAAACATATTAAACCCATGGGCAAAGTGAGATTATGTCTGCCCATAACACACTCACACAGATGATTACATGGGCATTACATGTAGACATGCCCACAGATGATTGGCAAAAACACCTCTGAAAACTTTCAGGCTCCTCACACACACACAAAACAAGCCTTGTCTCCTGAGACACAGAAGCAATCAAATACCTGGCAACAACTTTCAAAACCCTTCAAGCCAGATCCTATTAAAACCAGCAACTAAGAGATGAAAGGCACTACCTCGTCCTACCAGCCACACTTAACAAGGCTCTAAAACATTTACTGTATCTAACATTACCTCTATAGAAATTCCACAACTGTAGACAATGCCTAACATCATAGGATACATTTATGTTTCCGTTCAATTGAAGGTACTACATAAAAGGATGTTTTTATTTTAATTTGTGTTCTGGGACCTTGGAAAAGAAGCTGCCTCATCATCCACTGGTAAAGGCCAAGTACAGAAGAAGAAAGGGTTCTTTTAAGAACAGAAATTATAGCCCCAGAGTGAGACCTGGGCCGTAAAGAAATCCATGGCAACATTCATACTGAATGCAAACTCATTATATAACCCTCTAAATTGAAACATCCCTGTTCCTAATTTCAAATTACCAGTGAACTCTTTCACCAACTTGCCTCTCCATTTCATAAAGTGCCCATGAAATGCATGTTTGTTGTTGGGTGGTGACTTAAGTTACATTTTGGTGTGAAAATTTCCCCATTCTTTTTAAAACAAGGTTTTCTGGCATTACATGTCAAATTTGCAGTGAATTATTAAAAAAAAACAAACAAAAATACCTGCCACCCAAGTTGCCTTAGTATTATCATTAGAGATGTAAATATGCATTTTAATCCAATTGTGTAATCATGCCTTGCTAACATCCTTATAAAATCTGACAGCTTGTCGAATAGCCCCCATTGTGGACAGCACTGAAGCAGTTCTAGAGATCAGAGTTAAAGAGCAGTGAAGATAAGTACCTTGTCCCACCTCCTGCACATCACAGCTCTGTTAATTTCAACCATGAAAACTAGTGACCCTAACAGGCTTCTTTAATGAAAAGAGATGCTTTAATATTTTAAGAACATTCACTTTTATTTAAGCCCATGTGTCTTCCAAACCCACAGTACTTCTGAAAAAAATAATGTTTTTAAAGTACACGGTATATGAATAAAAAACACAATCAAGCAAGTAGGGACAGCAATTGAGGAGATAAATCCAGAACTGACACACACTAGTCTTTGCTCCTGTGACAGTTTATATCAGCAGGGCCAGAAACTCTGCTCCCAATGGTCAACTTGAAAAATCCAAGTGGCTGATTCCAGGACTCTCAGCACCATTACAGACATTGACTGTGCACTGTTAATATTTGATGTATGCTTGCAGCTCCAGTCTCAGAGAAAGCCATTATGCAGGATATGCTCCAAGATGTGTGTTTTACTCCACATGCCTGATGCTGTGATTCACAGGGAAAACCTGCACAGAAGGCACAGGCTGGGATGTTACTGCTCCAAGCTTCATCAGCAAACAGTCACTGAAATAAATTAACATCAGCATCTCATAGAAGTCCCTGCATGAGAGTGTTAGGCAAGATTTATTCAAGACTACAGTCTCTGGAGCAATTGATCAAAATCAAAGGTAAGCCAAAAACTAAATAAATAAAAATGGCACCAGCTAGAATAACAAAGCAGCACAGCCAAGGCAGCAGCCACATGACAGCCAGAGGCATCTCCAGAGCAGTCAAAACAACTGTCCACAGAGCTTGCCAATGAGCCAGATGCTGCTGCTGGAAGAAGGGTAGTGTTGATATAAACTCAGAGATACGAGATGCTTAACACCAAGAGCAATCAATCTTCATGATTCCCACACGGCTGCCAAGCTTCGCTATTATGCCACAAAGAGATGAAAACAAACTTCATAAAACACATGTAGATCCTACATGAGAAACTCCCTCCACCCTCCCCTCACTACCCAGAAACAAATCCACAATTTGGGTGTAGCTGTAAATGACCTGATGCTTTTCCTGAGTTAACAACAGAATCAGGAAAGAGTATCGTTGGCTAAACTGCACTGCACACACCCTGCCAGAAAACCAATGAACTTATCATACAGTATAGGAAATTCCTATCTTCCACATCAATTAGTGACCCAAGAGTGATTGATTTTATAATCCCAAACTTGACTTACAAAGTGACTTCTTCTGGGGCCAATTTTCCACTACCCAACATGTGGAAAATTGCACACGGTCAGTGCACTATGAAAACCAAGGAAAAAGAAGTGCTATTTAAACCCCAATTCTACCATGCCTCCACATTCTTGCTTTCCTGAGGGAGATGCACTTTTGACAGTTACTTCCTTTCCCTGCCCCAACATCCTATCTGCACCACACACCAGCTGGGCACTCAATCAAAACAGAAACAACAACAGGAACTAGAAGCTATTCATTACAATAGGATCAAAACATTTCTAGGCACTAGTGCTTTGCCAAGTTACCATCCTTGAAGACCTGCCACAACCCTCCTCTTCCCTCCCATCACCCACACCACTGCTGAAAGTGGCCCCCCTTCAGCCTGAAGCACCACATTTTGAAGATCACGGCTTTTGAATCAGAAGCCACATCTCAGAACTGCAGGAGGCAATGGAACTGGGCAGCAGAAAGGAGTAAATTACCTGGCCAACAACACAGGCTGGTATTTGTCCTTTACTCCAAACAGGTTAACATTAGCTCCAGTCTGTAAAACCAGGATTGCACTGCACACTAACTACCAGGGTAATCACAGAAACAGCACCACAATATGATCACTGGGCACTAATTATATCTTATAAAGATTAAAGACAATCAACTACAAGTAATAAAGATTTCTATGCAGTTTTTCACTGACCTGAAACAGCTTCAGACATTAGTAGGTTAACATTACTGCAGAAACAAAGCAAACAGTTACATCTACATTTCTAAAATACATGAAACCCAAGAGCCAGATGTTGGGTCCTCTCATCCAGGAAGCAAATATTTAATTCCTGGGAAAAGATGATCTCCCTCATTGTTTCATCAATACATAATATATCTCAGAACCAGTCCTAGCACTCTGGCCTGGGCTGGGTACAAATCTGCAGGACTGCACAGGGTCATAAATCAAGGATCTCCTTTTCCTACACTGTCATTGCTTCTGGGCAGTGAACACAGAGCAACTGGAGATATCCTCAGCCCATATCTCTATCTCCCCACTCATGCACAACAGCATAGACCCCAAGGAGGCAATAAAGAAAGACTGTGCTTCCCCTCACACCCCTCCAGGAAGGCCAGATCTCCATGGGTACGCACAACAGGGAATGCCAAGAGCTGCCCACCCTCTCCACCACAGTTGACCTCCAGCTCTGCAACACCTTTAAAGGTTCCCTTGGCCACCAACTAAGAGCTCCTTGCTCCAAGTACCATCAAGAACTGCTGGCCTTTGCTGAGTCATTCTGGCCACCCCATCCTCATCTATTGTCCATCCTCCCAGATAACAACACTCATCACTTCTCCAGAGGTGGACAGTCAACAGCCACCATTAGCACCCACCCAAACATCACAGAATACTTCATTACACAGCACCCTATACCACAAGCAATTCGGCAGTTTTGCCAACTACACTACAAACAACTTAACTGAAAAAGCACATCCCTCTGCAAGGTTACTCCAAGGCTGTCACTGGATAAACCAGCCTGAGCATACCACATCTAAGGTACACCCCTGAACAAGGCACAACAGATAGGAGCACTTAATAAACATAGCCATTAACTAGGAAACATCCCTGCAGCAATTAAAAGTTTGCAAAGTACTATGATGTACACCTGGTTATTGCTCTGACATCTGCTTAGTTTTTCTGTGTATTTGTAAGTGGGACCAAACAGGAAGATAACTGAGTTTATGGGCATTTCATGACAAAAATGACAATAAGGTACTGCTAATTGTTCATGAAAAACGGCATAAAAACTCAAATGAACCACATGTAGTGTTTGAAATGCTTGAAAGCTACCACATTTTATAATGAACCATGTATAACCAAATGGTGTTTCTCCTACTAAAGAATAAAATTATTCTAAACTAAGTATTTCTTATAAAATGTGAGGAAATTCGCAGTCTGAACAATTGCAGTTGTGCTGAGCACATTTTAAGACATATGGCAACTTTATAATGGTCATTGTGGACAAAGAGCTAAAATTCTGTTGCAGATTTTGATTTCAAGACATTTCACATAAAATTACAAATCTCAGGAAACAAATTAGTTGTTACGTGTTCATCCTCATAATGTTACAGACAGTATTTGGAATATGCAAATACAACTACCTCAAAATATGAATGCTATTTTGCAATTACCCAATTGTTTTAGAAAGGCTCCAAATAAGTTTTTAAAAAATTGCATGAAGGCACCATTAAAAGTAAACAAATATAACAAAATCTGCCTTAACTTTATACAGAATTACTGCAATATTATTCAGCTACAACATGTTACCCAGTGTCCACAAGTACATGCCCCAATTACTATTGTAAGTCTGTCATTTAAACAGTTCCTTCCTGTTTAAAATGTGGAGAGCCAAATGCATTTTCCCACCACTAGGTATTGTGTAAGCCTCCTTTCTCTTCCAGCGAGCTGGCTGAAGATGGATGAGCCTCCAAACTGATACCGTTTTTAATTACGTGTTTTTCTCTCATTACTAATTTCCTAAACATGTCTCTAATCTCGCAGCGAAATCTCTGAGTGCAGTAGGTGTATCCACACACATCATGCTCTTGAAAATTAAAATGAGATAATGATCAGGACTGCCATCACAACATAACCTGAAACAAGCAAGCAAGATACATGAGAGGTGATACATACTTATAAGACTCTGATCTCAAGTGTTTCTGGAAAGCAGTAGCAATTGGAGGGTTTCCATCCTTCCTGGAGCCCTCCTGGAGCCAGGAACACAGCCAGTGGGGTCTAGGAGAGGGAGATGCTTCAAGCCACCTCCCACCTTGAATTTTACACACTTGTGATGCCAAATGTATTTCCACCCCTTCACTCCCTTCCCCTAAACACTGCACCAAGAAGCACTCCGTGCATTAGGGAGACAGACCAGCTGCTCTTCTACAGAAGATAGGCTCAGGTATCCCAGCTCCCTCCTGCCATTAGGTCTCCTGAAGGGACTGCCTTCTCCAGGAGGCACAAGAGAGAAGAAGTGTTGGAGGCAGCCTCACCCACCAGACAGGTAGGGAGGCACATGCCCACGCAGGCCCCAGGTAGCAGAAGGGGTCACACCCCCAGCAGCTGCTGCTGCACCAGATGCTCTCTTGGCAGGAACTGGGACTATGCACAGACCCGTCAGATTAGGTCAACCCAGTGCCAGCCAGTTATTCCCATGGGATCCCTCTCATTCCTCAGATACCTCTCACTACCTGAAAGGCATTGCACAGCTGAACAGAGTCACAGCATTCTAAAACCATTAAACCAGCGGGGCAAAACCAAAGCTTTTTGGAGGGTGTGAGGGAAGCAAAAGAAAACAAAAACAAAAGGGTAACTGTCACGGGGCTTTCTTCCCAGCTAAACACTTCGCACAACAAATTCCTAAGGGAGTGATGCTTTCAGCACATCAGCTGCCTTCTCATCAACTGACACTTCCCAAATAAAGAAGGAAAATCCCAGAACTCTTCAGAGTGGCTGACATTTAAAGAATCACATAAAGCAAAACCAGGTAAATCACAAGCACTCAAATAAGTCCATATCTTCTAAGCAGTCCTAAAATATGTCACAAGTATGATTCTGCCTAATCACTCAAAGGAAAGGGATCCCTGCTGTTTTGCAGCCAAAAAGATGAAGGTTGAGAGGGACTAGAGCTACCGTTGAAGTGCACACACCAGATTAATGCTCAGAAAACTAGTGCATGCCTAAGGAACACCAACACCAGGGCTCTGGTACACAGGCATGCAAGTCACTAGTCTGTAATCGCAGGCTGATCAAAATGCATGAGCTAAATGGGGTAAGCTTATCTAAAAATGTAATGCTAGCTGAATTGCCCTGGGCCCCTAGGGAGGCCTGCAGCACAGTGTGAGTGGGCTGGAGTTCAGATGTTTCGCTGTAGTCACACATGCTGCTGTGGAAGCTGGATGATGGAAAAGCTGCACATTTCACATTTTCTTCTCAAAAAAAATAAAATAAAATAAAACAAAATAAAACAAAACAAAACAAAACAAAACAAAACCAAAACCAAACCAAACCAAACAAAACAAAACAAAACGTCCACAAAATTTCATCCTGGTTTTTCATCCTGGTTTTTTACCTGCTATCCCTCCACTGACCAGGAAAAACTCTAAAGCTCTAAATCCAGACTTAACTTCGTCAAGAAGTCGATGACAAAATTCCTACAAGAACCCAGGTTCCTCTTGAAAACAAACACTTCTCCTAAACTTCACTCAGCAGAGGGAAGGTAAAGCTTGGGGATGCTCCCATTTTCTCCCTCCCACAGCATCTTGGGAGGACCATGAAAAGGACACACACATACCCAAGGCTCCACCAGGCCTTTGCTTTGCACCACCCACACCTGGAATGGAAGCAGCACCCACTTGGGAGTCGGGGCAAGGCTGAACCACACAACACAACCTTCAACCTCAGTGGGAATTCACTGACCACAGAGAGCTGACAAGCCTTTCATGTGACTCTGCTGGGTTATGACTGGGCTCCTACTCCTTTTTAATTCTCATTAACATTTGCTGACACCTCCTTTACAACCAGAGAGACAGGTTCTTTACGAGAAGCCATTTCACCTTCCCCAGTTAATGTCTCAATCCACAGACTGAAGCAGGTCAGATTATCTACACTTATCAAAGACAACATTATGCTTCATAAGCTATTTTTCTGCTTCAGTAAGGAACATGCACGTTTTATTTCTTACTATGTTTACCCATTACCTCACCAAGCTGCATTATTGTTACTCTTTCTGAGGCTCTCCTAGAATAGGAATGCATAAAACAGGATTTCCTCCAGTTCTGCATACCTACTTACTCCAGAGTTATTAATGACATAGGACTGGATTGAACAAAGACTTTAGATCAAATGAGCTTTCAAAACAGCTGGGAACTAAAATATATCTGCCTGCAACACTGCATGTGTGTTCTGTCTTTTGAAAAATGCCAATGAGGCAAAAATTCGCTTTCAAGACCACTTTTACAGGGATGTTTTCATGAGGAAAAAAAGGACTTGCAAAACACTTGCATGTGGGACTTGCATCCCAGTGGGCTTCAAATTAAGTTTATAGCAGTTTTTATACATAAATCTGCAAATCAGGTTGTCCTCTTTCTAGAGATCAAATGCAACTTAACTGCTGTCAAAAGGAATTCTGCAGAAAAGACCCAAGAGCTGCACAAGAATCCTCCAAAAACCCAAATCCAAAGTGTCTTCCATGTGGTAATAAGCAATAGCTGAAATACCAAAGGGTAGGTAACTACCCTCAAAACTCAACTCTGAGATTTTTAAAATACCTCTAACCAATATTTTAAGGAAAACTTATAGATGCGTACATGTAAGAAAAATACAAGTGATACCGCTCCAGGATTCATAGAAATTAAGGATACTGCTTGGATTCAGTGTTTAGCATGCAAAATAACCTTGGCAATCTCTTAAAGGCCTCTGTATGGGTGGTGTACACAAAAGCAGTGGCAGCCAGCAGGCTGGGAGGCAATGCAGGGATGCATGAGGAGGAACACTACAGGCTCTGTGTAATGCTGTCAGCTCCCACCTGCCCCAGGACATTTCCTACCTCTGCCTACAAACACAGCGATTCTCCAACCGCTGAGTAAACAGTCTTTGAAGATAACAAAGCTTATTCTAATCTCTCATTGATGTCACTCCTGTACTGTACTCAGCTGAGCTACAAAACTCCTGGGTTAGCTCACTCTGTAAGATCAGGATTACCTTAACTCTCTGTTGTTGCACAGACTTCAGGAATCCTGTTCAGGTACAGAAAGAAGTATGTTTTTCACTCAGTGAATCTGTATTTTTTCCTCATTGAATTACCAGACATTTTTCAGATCACTTCCTTAGCAACAGGTGGACCATTTCTAACCATTATGCTTAGTGAGACAGCTTTCCCAAAGAAAGCACAAGCACAGCCTCTTGGAAGGACAGAATGCCATGGACAATTTTCTAACACTAATAAACAGGTCTGTTGCTCCAGTGACAAGAAGGAAAAATCAGGTTAAGCCTGGATCAGTGTGGTGTGATTCTTGGAGTGGTCCTGTCCAGGGCCAGGAGTTGGACTTGTGGGTCCCTTCCAACTCAGGATATTCTATGATTCTAGCAAAAGAAATTAAAATAAAAACTGTAAAAAGAAAACAAAAAAGTAGAGTTTTTCAATTAATCACCTCAGAGGAGAATGCCTTTGTGTTCTCACTTGTGTTCTTTTCCCAGGGTTAAATGTTCTGCATCTCAGTTCTTTAACTATCTGCTCCACACTTCTCACTGCACCCAATCCTCCAAAAGCCAAACCCTCCCACAGGAATAAAACAGTCAGTGAAGAACTCAGGGTGAGTCGGGCAGGGAAGCCAACCCTGCATATAACACATCTTTCATGTCATCAAAAGACTTGGCAATAAGAAGCTGAAACCCAACTAAATTCTTACAGCACAACCAGAGCTATTTTGCTTTTGAGCTGCATGTGCTTATGAGCAGCCATGACCAGAATAATAAAAGGACACACCGCACAAATCTGAACGGGAGCTCAAGTTGTGCCTGAATATTCACACTCCCTGTCAGTCCCAAAAGCAAGTTTCTTTTGGAAAGCCTGAATATTTTCAGCCAGGTTTTTTTGCCTCTTCTTTAAGCTATACCATAGTTATAACAAATAGATCCTGTCACTATTTCCACACACATACACATAAACAGGTAATGTTCCCACTGAACAGAAGAGGATGTGCTGGAGAAAAGCAGACAGAGGTAATGATATCAACACAGAGAGATGGATTTGGAATGCAGACATTGAACAGTTTTGCAGTCTGGCTTCCTCTGCAATTCACCCATGTAAATCAAGTGAAACTGCACAGAGCAAACAGGCTTCATTTTCCACCTGTTAACACAGGTTATCGATTCCACTGTCAATGAAAGAACCATGATGCAAACTGCTATGAAATGAAAATCCAGTGTCGCCTGTAACCGGAGACAGAAGAAAGGAGATGTACACTCAGGATGACGTACTGCTGAAAATACTCTTCCCTAAACCCAGCCATGGCTCCCCAAAGGGCTGTTACCAAAGACATGACTACTTCCCACTGCCAAACTGCCCTCAGGGAGCCAGTAAAACTGAGCCAGGGTGTTGCTCCTTGTGATCAACTGAGCAAATGCTGAGCACGAACTCCACCTTCCACACAAAAAATCAGAGAAACCTATTCATAGCCTGTGTTTCACAACGTGTCAGCATGAGAAACCCTCTTAACCACACAAATATTCTTCTAATCATTTAGCTCTTTGTGGAAGTCTCTGATTTTAAACCTGAATAACAAGTAACTTCACCAGAGGTCAGTCAAGCAGCAGTAAGACTGCACAAGGTGGTAGGTTAAAGCATCTCATGTGTACAGGAGTACAAGTATGAAATTCAGAAAGGGCCCCCAGGGATCCCAATGCAAGACATGGAGATGTAATTAAAAACCATAAATCCATCAAACGAAAAATATGTAAACTTAATGTATTAACTCATATATTTTTCTTCCTTGAACACATTTGTCTTACTCTACACTCCTTTGGAGCATACAAATAAAAAATTAAAAGTATCAGAAGAAATATTTCTTAATATGTAAATAGTGAATATAAATAATAAATGCTTTTTACTTTATTCTTACAGGTAATTGCTGAAAGAAGCTCTCATAGCAGTGTGCTGAGATTCTGTGCATATTATGAATTATTTCAACTGTATCTCCTCTTTACAAAATCCACAAAAGGATGGTATCTTACAGTGTTTCCACACCACTCAATCATCCACACAAAATTATCCTTGTGAGAGCTTGTTGGAGGAATGTCAAGTGTATTTGCCTGCCTTTGCAACAAAACCTTCAGAGAAAGAAACAAATAGTTCACAGTTACACAAGTTAAACTAACGCCTGAACATTTTAAGAGCAGATTCTGGATTTAACTTGGAATTTCAAGCTACAGGCAAAATAGTTATAGGCCAAGTCCTGTCCCATGTTTCGCCCACAGCATAGTTTTCAAGATAGCTTACAAAAGCTCTGCAGTACCTGTAGATCGTACTAAGTCTAAGGCACATCTTCTAAAAAGGGTATTTTGGACAAACCAGCCCTTCCATCTTCTGCTCACTGACCAGAGAAGTAACACCAAGCATTGCCCAGAAATGACAGTGGCAAAGACAGTTGTCCCTCACCTCCATGCTTCAAAGCCCAAATTTTGTAGAGGAAATTTGTTTCTCACCATTGATGAGTTTCCTTGGAACCAGGCTTCCCAGGGCCACGCTGGAGTATGGGAACACCATGGGTGATCCACAAGGAGTAGAGTGATTGAAACACGGATGACCAGATTTCCTGATCGTACAAGCCACTTGTTAGTCCTCAAGTTTCTGACAACTGTAAAGACTGTCACATTCCACAGAGTCTCTGGAGACAGTTCCTGTTTTGGGGTGGGAATTGGACATGTGCCACCAGCCTGGCATAGGGCCATTGATCTCAACCACTTCAGCAGTCTCACCTCCTCCAAAACACTCAGCAGCACCACTCTGCTGAAGGCCACGCGATGTACCCTGTGCATAGACACTATCCCTGAAGTCCTCAGGAGTCACGTAAGATGCAAAAGCACCAGACAACCCCTGAAATTAAATTTACCTTGATAAAGCTACATGCAAGCTGTAGGAAGCTGGTGTAGTCTGAGATCTAAGAGAAAAGCAGCAATGCCAAAAGGAGTAAATACATGCTACAAGATACAATACAGTGAGAACAACATAAGGTAATAAAAACAGAATACAATACCAACTCAGGACATTTAACATCCTAAATGAGTTCAAACACAAAGCCAAATGCTGCCCATTTACAGTATAATCTGCACTGATCAATTTATACACACAGACAGCAACACAAACTGTGTTGTAACAAATGGTATGCAATAAAACAGGAAACACATTTAAATATAACCTTTTGAATGCTGTGAGAACCAGGACTAGCGCTTCTCCTTAACTGTTCATGCTGAAAGCCAAGTCAATGCCCAGCCTAGCCAGAAGTATCACATTTCAGTTTTGTACAAGAAGGCCTCCCATCCCATTCACCCAGCAGTGTAAAATCCCTCAACATCATCAGGGGAAGATTTGCTAAGAGCTAAACGAAAATTGATCATCTTCCCACAGCTGTCCAGTGTTCCGGTCAATCCTGCACAGATATTGATGTTTGGTAATAGCAGCCCAGCCCAAACTCAGCACAGCTTGCAAACTCCAGGAATGCTGATCAAAGACAAATTGTAAGACTTGACTCAAAGGAGGGCTGTACTCACCTAAGCCTCTTTTTGTGAGCAAGAGCTGAGATTTCTCTGATTCACTGTACATTGGGGTGATTTATACAGTAGTCAGACTCTTGGTGATAAAACAAACACACAACAATGGCGTTATGCTGCCTAAAATAGGTGGATATATTTATACTAAATGTTTTTTCTCTGACATGAGAATGTACATCTGCCAGCTATGCCTTAAAGGGTCAAGCAGCTTCAAAGCAAAGTCAGTCCAAAGAATTATATGCCAAAGATTTACATTTCCCTTAGCTTATCCTAGAGAAGAATATATTACTCTCACTAATATTCCCACCATATTCCAAATGACAGCAATAATAACTTGAAGCTTTGCTCTTAAGTTCCTCTATAAAATTTAGCTTTCTTTCCATTCAGAACTAAAACATTTTTAATGAAAAACTAATAATTAATACAACTTGGCATAAACTTCAACAGCAGTAAGAGGGACTGAAGCCACTGAGAACCCCCAGTTTACAAGGCTACATCATATTTCCACAAGGCAGCTTTCCAGTTCCATCACAAGGAGGCATTGTGCAGTATGCAGATAAAACCTTTTTAGGTACCATCAGCACAGCTCTAACTCCTGCTCTCTGAGCTAATCTGACACCTGCTGCTTACTGAAGCTCCACTTCAACTGGACACACACCACAGACCTTCAGTCTCCTTCCACAGCCTCACCACTCCCCTCCTAGTGAACTAGCAGATTTTCAGGACTACCTATTACTAACTTTACAGTTTACCTGATGTCCCCAGCTTTTTTTAGCTCTTTCTGCTGTTGCAGTGACCCCAGTTTTGACACCTTACCTGAAAGTTCAATTGCAAGGCACAGAGTCCACTATTTTCTGTGTCCCTGTGTTATATATTCTTATTATGCACACTACAAGAGTAGTCAGCTCTACTAACAGCAGTTGATGATGCTTCATGCTGTACAAGCAAGAGAGAGACCCCATCACAAAAAAAGTTTTTACTGGAAATGAACAAAAGGTGGAAGCATTTCCCCTTTGCTGAACAAAGGAGAAATTAAGCCCATGGATATTAAGCTGCTTGCCCAAATTCACAAATTCAGTGATAGATCTAGGGATTAATTCAGATTTTGCAGTGAGACAATTCCTGTTAAGAGAGGCAGCAGGAGGTACAATTCTCCTTGAAGTAAGGTCCACTACACAAAATTAGTAGACACTTGTAAAAGAAGTTAGGCAGGTCCCGATCACAAGCACAGCCAGCAACAGACAAAATTCCCATCTTCCTAAAGATGCCTTCCACTTGGGGATATACTGGACATGTAAGTACAAAACAGTTATTTCAGTGCTGCAGGTCTGCAGTCAGGACAAGGAGACAAAACCAGACAAGATAAATTCCACTGATTTCCAGTAAATAATAAAGAGCAGATACAGTACTTCCAACTGGACAGCTGCCTGCCATACTCAGTGTGACCAATATCCAAACAGATCTAGCTCTTGAAGGTAATCCAACTTTGAGAAAGGCAACAGCATTGGCATAGAAAAATATTCCATAAGACATGCAGATGCTTTCAAAGAGATTCTCCTCATCTAACCAGAGTGAAGCAAAATCTCTGCTTTTCATGACAAAATGTTCATCTGCCAGCTAAAAACCCAGGGATTGACTGGCTCTTCCCTAGATCAACATCTTCACTGTGGCAAGGACAACTCGGGCCCACAGAGTGCAGCTGGTTTGGGGTACCCAAGCAGCAGGAGACACGTGTACCAACTGTGAACATGGTGGGAATCCTGGTCTTGGCGGGGTGGGGTGGGGGGGGGGGGAAAGGAAAGAAAAATCTTGGTGGTTTCAGTCATCCCCATTCCTATACCCTGCAGTGCCAGGTCCACAGCAGCAGCCACTATCAGCTGCTGTGAGCCAAGGAAGAGGAGGGGGATGACTACTGCCCCCAACAGCCTCATTGTTAACAAGTCAGAGGCTGGGATCACTGTAGGTGGAAACTCTTGGCAAAAACAATAAAGCAGCTACTACATATTTCAACAGGTTCAAAGTAACCTCAGATGTTAGGAGCAGATGCTCTTTTCCACCCCCTGGGATTTTGAAATGGTTTATGTTTCCTCCCTTTCCCCTAATAGGGCAGGGTGCTGAAGGAATTAGCCAGAGAAAGAGCCAGAGAAACACTAATTACCCTCAGCTACCCAGGAGACCACAGTACCTTCAGATAATTGTGCAATCCCCACTCCCCCACTTCAGATCCCCCAGTGAGAAGGTCTCTTGCCTCCAGCATCCAAACTGCAAGATAATCCCTCTCACCTGTATTTTAAAAGGGCATGCTTGAAAATCCTTAGTGTCTAAAGCAAACTCATTACAATTAGTTTCCTCAGCCCGTCCTGTCACAGGGGAACGACTGCGCCGAGTCAGAGAAGGGAACTGCTCGTGTCAACACATTTGACACAGTGCTGTCACTAACCCTGTTATTAGACTGCACACGTACCTGAAATCCACATCTGAGCTCATTGCCTGGAGCGCTCCACAGCCAAGTCTCTGCAAGAGTCTCTCTCACAAAATTAAATATTAAATGTGCATCTTAAAAAAATGCCCCGTAGTTTCATATTTATTAACGAAGACATTACTTTTCCACTTACACTTAACATTTTTGAAATGTTAAATATAGAACATTTTAAGGCATATTTAGTGCTTGTAAAGAGCCATGAAAATTGGATTCCTTTGGAGAGCAATCTGTAAGAGACAGCTCTCCCACTCAATTCCCCTTATCCATATCAACCCAGTTGCAAAAAGAACTCCCATGAAAATATGAAGAGCCCCTAAGTAACAGAGGGCCCCAAATTTAGCCAAGACTCAGCTGTGTCACCATTGTGACTCCCAAATTCCAGGCAGTTAGGGCTGACACACCAAGAGAAAACAATGGGCACAGGCAGGAAAACTTAGTGAAGCCAGGGCCTGCTCCTAAAAGCTTGGACTGATTACACGTGCACCTCAAGTGCTGGATGCAAGAAGGCCCCATATGCTCTGAATCCTTGCTCTTTCAGGGAAGCATGAGCCTGCAGGCAAACACAGAGGACACAGAGCCCTCTCCCAGGGTCCTCCACATGCAGCACAGGCTCCTGCAGCACCCAACAGTGCATAGTGTGGAGACAGGTACTGGCAGCCAGGGATCACATGAGCTCTCCTTGCCTCTATTCCTGCTGACACCAGGCCATCAGAGTGGACAAGATGGGAATTACAAAGCATCCCTGACTCTCACACATCAAGACTATAGTCCTCCATCCCATACCTGTCCTCCCAGCCTGGTTTTCCAAAGCAATAAGAACTACTGCATGGTCCTTCTTTCCATCTTTCTTACTGACAGCCCTGCTTAACAGCTTTTGAACCTGTCAAATGAGCTGAAATTGAGGCAGAGGGCTCAGAACGAGTTCCTGCAACTTCCACAAACTATGAGACAAATTGGGCAGTACCCACGTGTTACTAGTTGTTTGGCAGAAGCCAGATGTCCAAGTACTAGCTGACTGCCAACCAAACAGTGTGTGCAGCTGCAGAGAAGATGCTGTCTCCTAAGGAGTCATCCAGGACAAGGAGGGAACAGCTGGGATTAAGGCAGAAGGATGGGAGAACAAATGCAGTGAACATCCATCCTACCAAACCTTCCCTCGCCAGTTCTGCTAGTGGGAACATGGGGGAGTTATTCTGCATACAGGAGAAACCCACAGGAAAGGGCCTGCCCATCCCAAAAGTCTGTTCTTCATCTCCCCTGCAGGTGATGCAACCAGCAGCACACACAGGTGTGCCACCAAGGGACCATCACTTTGACCAAAGGAGGAGTGGTGGGAGCTCAATCCAGCACCACTACCTGGAATCTGCACAGGTAAGACACATCCAGGTAAACAGCACATCTGAAGCCAGTTCCCTTTTTTCCAAGATACCAGAGATTTCTCCAACTCTGGCTGGTGTAACACCAAGCCCTGACAAGGATACAGCAGGCTAGGACTTGCTTGGCTCCCTCAAATGATTCATGGTTCATCAGCAGCAAAGGCATAACCAGTGCTGGTCACTGAGGCTCCCTGCAGACCAGGGCTGGCAGCGTGACTCTTCGTACCCAGCTGCAGCTTACCTGGGCAACTGGGAATACAGGACTTTTTAGGTATTGGGGAACAAAAAATTGCCAACCCCACCAGAAACAGAGCCACACTCTCTTCTCTGTCCTTCAGCTTGGAAGCTGTTCAGTGGTGTGCCTCACATAACACACAGTGCAGATAATTGCAATGGGGGTAAATATTTAAAACAAAACAACAGAACGGGGAAGAAAAGAAGCTCTTAGGAACTAAGCAAGAACTTCCTGAACTCAAGCTATAACACAAAATTAATGTTTCTGCCCTGTTTAAAGTTGCCTCTGGCACCTGCCTGCACTGGCAGTAGGTACAGTATACACTGCTCAGACTAGGGGTGTCTGGGAGTGAGCAGGGATGGGGACAAGTGAAATGTGGTGTCTGAATCCCTGCGCTGGGAGAAACATGATCATCAAAGCTGATCACTTTCAAAGTGAATTTCTGCTGGTCTTGGCCTGCTTTCAATACCGATTAAAAAAAAAATCTTCTAATACAGTATACCTGGGCACAAGCATCACTTTTCTACAACCAAAATATTTACACTAGTATAAATCCCTTCTGTGGATGTAGTTGCATCCATATGTGCATTCCTCACACCAGAAGAGCTTTTTTCCTCTGCTCATAAGGGATTAGCTAAAACCATTTTACAGTAGCTGTATATCCTTAAGGCTATTGCCTGTGCCAGAGGCAGCACAGAGTTTACTTCCAGAAATGCAGCTTCAGGAGCACATCTCTCATACTGAACAGTCCCTGCCTCTCCACTTCCTTGTGGAGACACACACCTCGCTCTGACATACACCTCTTCGGAAATGACAGCATGTTTGGGTTTCACCTAACAGGGACAATCACACAAATTGATTAATTAGCATTTGTGAAGCACAATGAAGAATTTAGGTGCTAAGTAATATTATTACTAATTTAATCTACATCCCATTCAATCCTCAGTGTCTCCCTGAAACTGCCAACAATGATGCCAATTAGTGGTAATTGTGGTTTGTGAAAGGCTATTTGCCAACTGGGAGTGAAAAACACAGACCACCAACTCATTTCCCATGGATTGTTCCACAGCTGCCAACAGCAACAACTTCCAGGCACAGCGACCTGCTCTCCACTCCAAGCAGAACTCGGCAGTAGGGGATCCTGTATCCCATTACCAACTCTCCAGGGACACAGCCTGCAAAACTTTCAATTATGGATAAACCAAGACACCTTGTTTTTCCCTCCTACATTAGTTCAGTACATGACCCAGTAACTGATGCCAGCACTGCAATACCAAAATGTTAATCTGGGATAATTTCAGATTAAACTTTGCTTGGTACCATCCACTCTTAATGAAAATCACATTTTGATTCACACACAGGCCTCACTGTGGTGGAAAACTGTAAAGGCAGCAGCAGTCAAATGAAGGGAATTGAGAGTGTAGGATGCAGTAAATCTTGTGCTTGGGAGACTGTTTAAAGAGGTTTAACATAAGCAAAGAGGTCTATCTTTTTATCAGCTGTCCACAGAGATTTGGAGGACTTTGAAGAGACACAAACAACTAACAGTATTCTATAATCAATGCACATCATCTGAGCACTGAAACTTCAAATTATTTATATATTTTAAATACGTCTAATTGAAAGGATAGCAACATAAACTGTATGAATCATAGCCCTCTCAAGTAATTAGATTTGTTATCCCTGCAGACTGCAAACAGTAAGTTGGTTTTCTATTCTAATGTGAATTCAATCCCTTGTCAGCTGCCCCACGCATGAGAATACACCTCCACTCTTTCATCAGGAGACATATCAACAGCAGGAAACTAGCCCTTCTTTCATCTCTGAGGCACCCACCCACCTTTCCAAAGGGTTTTCAACCCGGTGTGGAAACCTTTCTGAATCTGTGCTGAAAGATCTCCTCATTATTATGGCAAAGGAGGCAAATCCTTTGAGAGCAGCATGTTCCAAGCAGCAGCCTTCTGGTGTTTATTCATCCACTAGTTGCTTAGTTTGACAGTGCATTAGAAGAGCTCGTAGAAAACTTTGGACTTGCATTGCATGGGCATGTAACTCTTACAGAGAGGAGCTGCTTTTTCAGATGTCTTGTTATATAATTAAACAAGAAAGGGAGGGGGGTGGAAATCGAGCAAGCTGCCTTTTTGGCACAAACATTACACAGTGCTCACCCTGCCAGCATATTGCATCAGATTCCCACTGCAAGGCCAATTCACAGCAGCCGAGTAGCCGAACCCCTGACTGTTATCTCCCGCTAAACCCACTTCACGCTCACAAGGCAGTAAGTGCAACTGTTTATTGCATCTTCCTTCCTCAGGAGCTGCTCACCACACCAGGATTAGAGGGAACCTGAGCTTGCAATTAGGCTACAGGTCTCACAAGTGTCAGAGAATGCAGTTTTCAAGAAATTTCAACCATCAAGCCTTGCTGCACAGTGAATAAACCCCTGGTATCTGTTACTCCGTGCTCAGGTCTGCTGAGGTTCTGACACTGTGATGACTCCTATTTTATTACCTTCCTAGGCATGCTTTGAAACCCTGCAGAAAAGGGGGATTAATTTACCCATCATCAAGTGTTTATCAAGGAAGTCCCCTGAGACTTGCAGGAAGGAGACCACACAAACAGGCCTTTGCTCACAGGTCTCCTCACCTGAACACCTGGCTGAGGCCCCTGACTCTCCTACACTGGGAACTTTTTTTCCCATGGCAGAGATCGCTCACAGATAGGACCCGAGTCTTTATGGCAGAGGCCCACCCCAACAACAGGAACACGGGTCTCTGTGCTCCTCATTGAAGCAGCCTATCTCAGGCACTTCACAAGGGAAATTAAACTTCTTTCCACCATTTGCAGCAATCCAGAAAACAAAAGGTCCAGCAGTCCTGAATCCAGTGAGATAAGATATGTGACCTTTTACATCACAGAAATAAGAGCCTACTCCAAACCCAGCAAGTTAAAAGAGAGACTCACGTTGATTTCAAAAGGCTTTGGATCTGGCCTGAAAATGCAAACCTCACTGTGCATGTGGACACTGCTCCACAATGCACTTCCAAACAAAACTATATTTAGATTCAATGGGAATTCTGTAGATCATACAGGAACTCCTTGAATGAAAACGAAGGTCCAGTAGGGTTTGGCTTCCTCTTCAGACCCTCCCCCCCATTCTTGCACACATCTAGATAAGCATTGTTTAGAAAACAATATGTTACTTCCAAATGTTATCAAAACCCCAACACACGTTTTGTGTGTCCTGAAACAGAATCTCAGGGTCTTCTGTTGCATTTTGCCCCATCAGCTAATTCTCAGGATCTCTTCAGATGTCTAGGCAAGACTCTGTATCAAGACTTTTTTTCACCTTTCAAAAGCTTTGCTGTACCTGCTCTGACAAAGGAAAAGGGACAAGGATAATAAAGGCCTTTGATACACAGAAAACAAACACGGAAAGTAAAAACTGTGCAGCCAGAATACATGCTACTAAAGCTGCACCTGTGTCAGAGGGAACCTCTTGGCATCCTCAAGCACTTTCTCCATTCCCTACCAGGTATTAAGTGCCACGGTGCAGCACGACTGGAGGAAAACGACACAGCCAGTGCTTGCCCGAGGGACATTAAGGACAGGAGTGAGCCCATCAGACAGGCAAGCACGTTCGAGCACCCAGAGGGCAAAAGCACAGCCCACTCAAAAATCATCCCACTCAAAGTTTCCTCCAGCGCCACAGACACGAGTGTTCGATTCTCAGCTGCACTTTATGGGCTTCTCCGAAGGAGGAGCTGAACGCCTGCCGCCGGCGGCTTCTCTTAGGAAGGATAAAGGCAAACCCCAGTCGCAACACCGAGCCGGCATCCCCGGGGCGGTGTCAGCAGGGCTGGGCGGCCCCGGGTCCTGCGGAGGGACACGGGGAGCTCCCCCGCTCTGGGGCGGCCCCGAGGGCGCGTCCGGGACGGCACCTGCACGGCCGCTCCTCGGCTCTTTCCCAAACTCCCTATTTTATTTTTAACTGTTTCTAGCAGTCGGTGCCTGTAACAGCGGGCGAGCATCCAGCCGCACAGTTTCGCTTTTTTTGACAGAACTCCGGGACGGGAAATCCTTG
This sequence comes from Cettia cetti, assembly GCA_013401135.1. NCBI lineage: Eukaryota > Metazoa > Chordata > Aves > Passeriformes > Sylviidae > Cettia > Cettia cetti. The sequence continues at coordinate 281 of VZUI01030158.1, read as the reverse complement.
AACTTTTAAAGAACCCTCCCGGGTTGGAAATCTCCGTCTTTGCCGTCACGCTCCCCTCCCAACTCCTCTGGGGATGTGCCTGTGACCCCGTGCGGGCGGGGACCAGGCCCCCGCGCCTCTCCCCCGCGACCCCCCGGCGGTGCTGGGCGCTGCACTTACCGGCGGGGCGTTGGGCGGGCAGCCGCCGGCAGCCAGCCGGGCCGCCTGCCTCCTCAGCTCGGCCAGCTGCGCCTGGCAGCTCCGGCACCAGCCCCCGGCCGCCGCCCGCTCCAGCGGCCGCG